>BQNB010079688.1:0-30167 GCA_026074375.1 Tanacetum coccineum | reverse complement strand
TGAATTTGTTCTTCAACACCCTGATGAGTGACTTGAGATTGAATTTCCTGATTTGTTGGTGAAGTACTAGCAGAGGTACATCTTGATCAATGGTAGTTGACGAAGGTGAATCGGCTGGATCAACAGCTCTTAGAGCAGCAATTGCTACCGAATCTTGAGAAATAGCACGTGGTGGAGGATTGAAGTACTCATTAAACAATAATTGAAACAGGATCTTATAGTCTTTCTTGGATGGTGGAACATAAGGTGTTGGAGAAACTAGGTTTTGCACGAGTCCTGAACTGATGTTTCCAGGAGTCAATTTAACCATTTCATACACATTAAGAGACCAAGTTGAACTACATTGATCACATTTGATTCACTATTCTCCCCTTCAAAAATTTCATATGTGATTGCCATTTTGATTGATCTAGTGAATTAAAATACAAGCTAATGTACGTTGATCCACTTAATGATTGAACGAGCATGGGAAAATTTAAAGGATGTTGACGAGAATGGTCAAAAACAAGAAGATTTCTCTTCTTTTGAAGATAAAGAGCACTGAAGCGTACACCTTTCTTTTCTTTAAGGAACGGGGCCTGAAGAGTTGTCTGCAGACGCCATTTGTCGTTGAAGAGCGAGGCCTGAACTGATGTGAATAGACGTCATCGTTAATGTGCATCAGATTAGAATCCCTTGAACCCTTGGCTTATGAGATATCAGTCTTTTCGGCAACCAAACTCTGAGTCTTTCCTTTATAGGATTAAAAGATGTACATGCACTTAAGTTAAGAGTACATGCACTGACATTAAGAGTTTGATCGCATTTATATGGGTTAGTGATATCATCATTTGAACCATTTAGAGGTTCACTGTCAACTTTGGTTGTGTTATCGGTGAACATCTTCCCAGTAGGTATCCACCTAAGACCAGCAATCTTAAAAATTCTACCTGTCGGTTTCCACCTAAGACAAGATCTAGGAGTGTTTGGTTTCTCATGCACAGCGGAAGACTTATTGGGAGAAAACCTATATCCTTTAGAGATCCATCTTTCAGGTTTGTTTACATTAGGTATCCTTTTTGCGGGTTTGATGTTGTTTCTAGACTTGGGGGATTGAACCTTAGCACGAGAATTCACCTCTTTCAGGAATTTTGTTATACAATCATCATGATTAGCATTAAAGACACATTTTTGACAAGTCGAACAAACAAAGTGTTTTGAGTCTGAAAAGGAACTAGAATTCCTAGAGTGATCTACTAGTGGCATACTATTTGACGTTACACCACTACTCTTAGATACATGCAAACTCCTAGATGTTTGATTGTTGCTCCTAGGTTTTAGTTTTGTTTGCTAACCATTAGTATGATTATGTAGACTAGTAGTATGCATCACACTATTTTAAATTTCCTATTTCTTTCTGTGTCTTTTTCCTAGCTTCCTCTAGATATGATTATGACCAAATCATCTGAAACCATGGACGATTCTTCTTGACTATTCCCAGATGAGCAGGTGCAATCACGTGATAGGTTTTGCAAGAACCAGAAATTCTCAAACTAATTAGCAACTAATGAGAGTGACTGTGTTGACAAAACGTTATCACATCAACTTAGTAGCAAACCATGTTTTTAAAGAAAATTTAGGTCATGTCAGAAATAAATGCATTCTGATTGTCTAACAACTGATTGGTTTTTGGGTGTTTGGAAACCGTTTCCCCAAGATGATGGTTTTCCAACTTAGTATCCACGCTTATTTTCCTTATAACTTTCTTAATTCTGAGCTTTTAAATCAGCATTTTCAACAGTCTTACTATTTACTTAAGTAATCAGTGAGTCATTATGATCTTTCGTCTGAGTTCGTGTCTTTTTGATAGAATCATAAAGTTCTTTGTAAGTCTGTTTCAAATGCTCATTTTCCATATTTAACTTCTCATTCTCTGCAAGTAATTTAGCCACACTACTTTCTAGTTCAATGTTTATTGTTTCCAAAACAACAATGTCATGTTTAACCTTGGCTTCATTACTTGCTTCCTTCACACTTTTAATTTGATTCTTCAAGTTGCAAATTAGTGTGGTTTTGGCCTGTAGCTGAGCTTTCAAACTATTTATCTCAAAAAATTCACAAAACTCAGGAGAATCCTGATTCTTCCATGGTTTGTTACTTTAAAAACTTTCTTCCTTTGGTTGCATTGAAATTTCAAGTGAAATACAATGTTTTTCAAGTTGTAAAAATCTGTTTGAAAGTTCATTATAAACTTCTTTTTCAACCATATCATTCGTTTTGAGAAACTTAGCGTTAAGCAAAGGATTTTTTACTAAATCTTGTTCAGCATCCTGGTCAATCTCTCCTCCCCTATGACACATATTTGTTGCATCAGGAGTGGTATTGCTATCAACCTTTTCCAACAGATATGTGTCATAACTTGGTCCAGATTGATCAGTATGTTGTTGTTCATTAGCAAGGACATTATGTTGAGCAGTCAAATGTACCTCAGCAGATAGCACTTGGTCATTGACTGGTCTAATATCTACATCCACAACATGTGTGATATAAGTCCCTGAACTGCTGCTTGTATCATGCTTTCCATATTTTGTCCCCTTGCTTTCCATGACAACCAAATCAGCATGCAATGCTTTAACATCCATGCTCAAATTAGCCTCCAATGTTGTACACTCAGTGACCAAACTCTCGTGCTGTTGTAATTTTGTTTCATTCACTACTACGATGAGTGCATTGTTGAATTCAGACTCTATCCAACTGCTTTTTTAGACACTCAAACTGTCATCCACTACATGAACCGAATTGATCTGAACATCTTGTATCTGTAACTGTAATTTACCGTATGTAATTACAGCTCTATGAATGACCGCTTCAAGTGTATACAGGTTCTCGAGTAAATCATGTCTGTAAGTATTAGCTTGGTAGAGCGTGTATTCTTTGAAATCTTGTTGCCAACATTGATTTAGATCATCCGATGAATTTACCCCTTTGGAGGCAAAAAATTCCTTGAATTGTGTTCGAAGTGCTTCAAGACAAGTCCTTGCATTAACCCCAAGAAGATTCTCTCTTTTAAGTTGTAGCCTTAACTGATCCAGATTATGGAACATCTTCAATCTAAAAGTCTGATGCTCTTCACCGAAGAATAAGCGAAATGCAGGTTTAAATGCATCAACAGCATGAGACGAACTGTTAAGATAAAGATCACAAAGATGTATCTCGAGCTGTTCAAACCATGTCATGCAGTGGAAGTGCCTTTGTTTTACAAGCCGTTACGTCAGTTGCAGCTCTCTCTCTCTTTTGAATTTGAATTTGAAGATTCCATTAAAATTCGATGTGTGAAATGAAATTAAGGATCTTAAGTAGATTAAGTGATTGATGATGTGGTTAAATGAATGAAATTATACTTCACGGGATTTTACAAATCTATGATTTAAACCGAGAAAAGAATAAACTTTTAAGGGATTTTACAAAATCAAGAAGAAACCGTGAAATGATAATTGTTATGGATTGTTTTTGGTGAAACCGTTGTTGTAAATGAAGAACTTAAACTTTTGTTAACGATTGATGAGCTAAAAGGATGAACGGTTACTCCACTTTCAAGTTAAGATGATTAACGGTTGATTAAAACACAAACAAGGACTAACGGTGTAATTGAAATCGAAGTTAAATGCTTAACGGTTGTTAATTGAATGGTAAGGACTAACGGTGCAATAACAGTTCACTTAGGAGGGTTAATGGCTGTTAAGAAAGTACAAAGGACTAACGGTGAATTTTTTTTACAACTAAAGGGTTAAAAGGAAGAAATAAAAAATAATAATAATAAAAAGAAAACTTAAATGTAAAACTAAAAAAGAATAATAAAAAAAACTTTCGAATTTACTTTAATAAATTAAACGTTTTCCCTCCATATTAGTTATCTTCTTCGTGTAAATTGGTTAAAGTATAAACGAATGTAAATCTAATCTCGCGGGGTCAAGTCTTTGTTATTGGCCAAAAATAAATACACCACGATGATCGTTGAAAGACCGCGATCGTAATGATATTAGTTAGAAGACCCGCGAACAACCGTTACACGAAACCGAAAAAACCAAAAACTAAGTTGAAATTGCCTTATCTTGTGCACAAACTGTTACATTATGTTTCGTATGGTCTATGAGATAATTCGGGCAGAGTAACGTTTAGGATAGGCTAAGATTTACGTCTTCAATTGTACCTGTTAGTAAACCAAGTCGCTACCATAACTTGCTACTCAACAAGTCGCTACACCCCTTCATAACTCGATGCCTATGATTAGAATGGCAAAGCGCTAGTCTTTTTGGGACCACACGACAAGTCGCTACCTGTACCAGTTTCTTGTTTTCTTTCCAAATAAACAAAAGCTGTCCTTATAAGTTAAAACATAGTACACTTTGGACTTTTCTATCAAACCCCTACCATAGCTATAAGTGGTCCATGTACATTTTTGTCTATTTGCTAAACAAGCAAAACTATCATACAATAAGCAAAAATGATTGATCTGAGTTCCCTTGTCAGATGTTCAAACCGTGTACCAGACTAATCAATGAAACCCAGAAAAAATAAGCTTGAAAAATCTTTAAAATAAGCATATTATACTGTCGAATTTTAGCTAGAAAATGAGCTTATATAAGCTGAGCCAAAGACATAAGCTACGAAGATAAGCAACAGCAAAAGCTGCTAATAAGCTTGTAAAATCTGCCGTATAACCACTTATTGAGCCACGTCCTATAAGCTCACAAATAAGCTTTCCAAATAAGCTACTTATAAACCACTAATGAGCCACAAAGAAAGAAACTAATAGATAAGCTAAAACAGTTTTGATAAGAAAAGAAACTTGTTTTTGGTGTTTTTCGAGTAAGTTTAAGCTCAAAAGAAAGAAAAATAAGCTACGAAAAGTTTGTAACAATGGAGAATAAGCTAGAAAAAGTGACGACACAAAATAAGATAATAAAAAGCTTCAAAAAACTGTTTGACACCACAAATAAGCCACGTCACTTGTTGTGTTGAAAATAAGCAAGAACTCTAAAAACCAAAATAAGCCGAAACACAAGAAACTTGAACAAGCACGAGTAAGTCACGAGTAGAAGAAAAAATATGTTATAATCATGAATGGTCTCTCCTTTGTGCTGAAAAAAGTGTTCGAAGTCATCTTACAGTTGTGATTCACGGTCTTCTTTTATTAATTTCGAACCTTCCATGAGCATCTTCACATTGTCCCATATGTCCTTTGCATCAGTGTAATGATTGATAAGAGAGTAGATATCTTATGTCAACCCTTGAAGTAGGATGTTCGTTGCCCGAATGTCAGCATTGTACCTTTCCTTATCTTTAGGAGAAAGATCAGAATAGACTCGAGGTCGTTCTGTACCTATGGCACCTTCAATTCCTTCAGCAAGTGTTTCCCGAAAAGTCCCCATTTGAAATGGTCCTTCATCAATTGACTTCAGAATGTTCACACCATTCTCTTTACCCCGACAATACAGTCGAATACGTTGTTGCCATGATGCAAAGTCAGTTCTATCAAGCATAGGTGGTCGGGTATCAGAACCGACACATTAGATGTCTTCCGAAAGATTAGCCATCTTAATTGATTGTGAAATGATTAAGTTGATTGAACAATGATTAGTGATTGTATGTTAAAAGTGATGATTGTTTGTTAGATTAGGTGATATGTTGTTTAATTATGATTTGGTTTGGTTGAAATGAGTTAAACAAATCTCAATGAAGAACCTTAGACAAATCTCGATTTGTTGGAGACAAAATGCAGTGAAGAAGAAATTTTGCCAGAGTTTCTTTCTACCAAAAAGCAATGAAGGTCTTCAAAAATAGACAAATCGCAAGAGGCAAATCGCATAGAAGAACCTTAGACAAAACGCAGTCAATTCTTGAGACAAAACGCAGCCAAGAAATGAAATGGGCAGAGTTCCTCCTAGGCAAAACGCAATATGGGTCTTCAAATAGGCAAAACGCAGAAGCAAATCTCAACCTGTAAAATAAACCAAAATGCAGGAGACAAAATGCAGCCTCTAATAAGACAAAACGCAGTACTGTTGTCCTTCACAAACCAACAAAACGCAGTGTCCTTTTTTTAACAAAATGCAGGAGACAAAACGCAATGAAGAATTTGGCCAGAGAGACAAAATGCAGTGATGAAAAATACGACTTTTTCCACCTAAAAACACCTAAAAATCACCCTTTTGAACGTTTTTGCTTGGTTTCTTTTGCAAAACTTGATCCTAGAAGGTTATAACAACTATAAAAACACCAACTTTAACATCACAAACGTGAGAATCAAAGAGTGTCAAGAATGAGACCATAAACCTTCAAAAACCAAACTTTTGATTTAATCTAACCAAGAAAACGCACACACAATCTAGCTAATCATCCCATGTGCTCTGATACCAATTATAGGTTCTTAGAATTCCATACTATATGAACTAGAGAGAGAAAGTTAGAGAGAGAGAGATGGTTGGGAGAAAACTAGAGAAAAATACACTAAATTGTGTGTGTAAAATGATTCAACCAACACCCTCTCCATGTATAGAGAGGGCTTTTATACAAAGGGTAAACCGGGCTTTCCATGAGCTTTCCATAGGCTTTCTATGCTTTGGCCCGGTTAGCTTACTAAATAATACATAAAATTGTCTAACTATTACAAAGGCTCGTGAGATCGATAATGATCGTCACTTCACTAAAAACTAAATTCCTAGCAACCTTAAATATCATGTACAAACCTATACTGAAAGAACATATGTTATCAGGTTGAAGAAGGTCGACTTTGAAAAAACCTAGTGCGCGAAGACAGAGTTTGGCGCACCGAGCTCACACGTTCGTGCGAGTGTCCAACGTGTTGGACATGCTATTTTTGTTTGCTTTCGTTTTCAGTTATCGATCACGATTTTAAGTTTTTCATAATATATATTTATCATCATTAAAACTTAAAGGAGATATATGTACATATTTCCACAAAAAATCTCCCTTTTTTTAATGATGATAAAAATATATTCAAAAGCAAGTAAAATTACTACGAAGAATGTTGAAGTAGCTTGCTTCTCGGTTCTTTCTAGTTTAGCCTCTTGGTTGATATAACTAGCCATGCTTCATGTTTTCTTCTCTTAACGTCAATTGTGAAGTAGGTATTGCAATATGCATACTTTTATTGACACCAGTTGTATTAAGCGTGTATTTTTTCTTTTGACACCAATTTTAATGAGCATGTAATCTTTTATGTAGCTTGCAATATTCAATATTAGTTCTCAAAATTTGTGTTTACCTGTATCTAGAAAAATCATCAACTATTTCTTTGGTTGTTTGTTTGTGATTTATAGAATATTTTGTTTTCGTAAGAGTTGTCTCTCATTTGGAATGTTGGGTTGTAGTTGTTTGTTTTGTGAATTGATGATTGGTTATTTGTGTATGAGTTATATCTTTGGTGGTATGATGGTTTATGAGTGTTGAAAGAATTTCTTCTCTTTTGGAATTGACGGTTAAGGTTTGTATAATATTTGGAATGAAGGTTTTTGGTAAAACTTGCTTGTTAACTTGCTTGTTGGTTTTAAGTTATGAAAAATCGAGATCATTTCGTGAAACCGGTTTATAAAATTATTTTGTGGTTTCATTAGTAACAACGAGTATTTGAATATCTGTTGGGTCAGTTCAGTGCCCTTCAGTCTCTCAGTAGATTTAAACAAAAAAATATCCTAAGTCAAGTCTAGCTGAAGACAGTTCAACCTCAGTTCTTTAGGCACTTAGAAGATTAAGTATTATCTTCACTTTAGTTTATGTGGTGGTTCAGAAACTAAAGAAGGCCTTGGCAAGAGCTTTAGTTCAGCTTAGTTGGCAATGCCATGCTAAACGATGTAGATCTCCTCTTAGAAGCTGAAACGAAATGTTTCTCTTGTAGAAGGTTTACAAGGCGGGAAAATATATGCTTTATATCAAAAATAATAAAGCATATCTCCTTGGGAATGACTTCTTCTTAAGTTGGTAAAGAAGTACAACACCTTTCCCTAGAGGACTATTCCAAGTATCTTAAAGCATGACAACATTAAATGGGATCTCAACCACCCAACTAATGCTTGATATGTATCATAGGGAACCTCTTGTAAACCCTAATTCCTTGAGTATAAAAGGAACAGTGTATGAGAGTAAATAAGCCATCTCTTACAATTAATGTGAAACACATTCAAGAGCTTATTTACTCCTTGAATCAAACTATAGAACCACTTAAGCTTCAGCTTCAGTGTTGATTACAAAGTTTGTACTTAAACTTGATATTTAGGTTCGAGTTTAAGTTACATAGGAGATCACCAAATTGTCATTCAACTACTTTGCTATTCTGCAAGCAAAGTATGTCATAGATTCTTTAATTCATCTTAATAAGAATTTATACGTTGAAAAGTTTATCTTCTGTTATTTTAAACTTGTTCTTATAATGTCTTTATAATTGTTTAAAACATACACTTTGTTGCCATGGAATATGATTAGTTTAACTTGATAAACCAATTATCACATTTGAGGGGACCAACAAGTGGTATTAGAGCATTTTGATTTATAAAACCTTTTCAAAAGCTTTTTAAAAACTACTCAAAAAAAGTTTAAAATCAAGATCCATAAATGGCAGCAGAAATACCACAAACTCTAATATACAGGGGTAGCCAGATAAATGTCGCGCCTTTACTAAAGGTAGAAAACTTCACAAATTGGAAGAAAAGGTTCATGTGCCACATAGTTGGTATTGAACCTTAATTCAAAACAGTATTCTTAATGGTCCATATGTCCCAATGACAACTAGTGTGCGAAAACCTGAAGTACAATGATAAACAATAAAAGAAAGGATGCTAACTTAGATCAGCGACTCAAAAGTCTCATTATGTAAGTCCTACCAGATGACCAAATGAATTATGTTATCAATTGTGAAACAGTAAAATCAACATGGGGGCCCCTCAGATGTGAAAGAAAATAGGGTCATGGACCTTAAGTTGTGTTATAATACCTTTAGATTCAAGGAAGGTGAATCTCTTACATAAATTTTCACCAGATATAAAGCTTTAATGAATGAACTAGTAAATGATGGCATTAAACTTTTAAAGCTTGAAATAAATAATGGTTCCATCAATATGTTACCAAAGAAGTGGCCACATTTCTGCTAGAGTCTCAGAAATGCTAACCATGATAGGGATTTTGAGCTTGCTTCTCTATTTGGCAAACTCAAGTATGAAGAAAATGTAATTGACCGTATTTATGATACTGAAAAGAAAAAGTCTCTAACCACTGCTACACCCTTGCCAACTGCTTTCATTTTAACCTATATTGTCAAGGACTTTCAAGATAGTCCTGCTGATGAAGAGGATACAAGAAGTAGTAAAGAATACATGAATGACCTAAAAATGGAATTTCAGTGGTGCAAAGGCAACTGATCAAACTGAATGCCACAAATGTGGTAGAATAGGTCACTTTGCAAGGGACTATTTTTCAAAGACTTTTGTTCCCTCATATTCATCACCATTTCAAAATGATCCCCAACCAAAGTTCATCAGTTCCTCTCAACAACATAAACCTAAATTGAGGCCCAACAAAGACTTTGAAGCAAAATACAACAAAGTCAAGGCTAAACTAGCCTTCCTCAGTTCTGGTGCTTCAACATCTAAATCCTCTCAAGTCCAAAATCAAGGTTTAGTTGTTGAAGCATATGAGTTGGATGAAGAGGAAGTGTCATCTGATGACAATGTAATAGTGGAAGTAAAAGTGCTCATGGCACTGGTTGATGATGAAAGTGGTATTATGGGAAAAGAAAGTGTCAGAAATGGTGAATGGATCAAGATCTTCGTAAGAAAGAGTGACATTAGGAAGCCCATTTGGTACCGGGACAGTGGATGCTCAAGGCATATGACTGGTGTCAAAAGTAATCTGCACAAATACGTGGAACAACCAGACCCTAAGGTGGTATTTGAAGATGACTCTACATGCACCACTGAAGGATATGGTTCTATTAAATGTAATGGTATAGTTTTCACAAAAGTAGCATCTTTAAATGGTCTTAAGTATAATCTTGTTAGCATAAGTCAACTGTGTGATGCTAAATACATTGTGCAGTTTGATGAGAAAAGAGGAATTATCTTCAATTCTAACAAAGAAGTTGTGATGATTGCTCTTAGAGTAAGAGATGTCTATGTTCTTTACATGACCTCTTCAACACAGGAATCTTGTTTCTTTTCTAAAGCATCTGAAAGTCTAAACTGGCTTTGGCACAAAAGACTCTCACGTCTAAACTTCAAAACAATTAATCAACTAGCCAAACAAAACCTTGTTATTGGTCTTCCCTCTCTTATCTACTCAAAGGACAAACCATGTTCATCATGTGAAAAGGGAAAACATCATAGGTCCATGAAGAATACTAGATTATCTTAACTCACAATCAAACAAATGAAGAACTAGAAAGAGAAAGGATGGATGAACACTTCTAGAGAGAGAAAGGAAAAAGAAAAATATTAGATTAGTGAAATTGAGAAAAGTGAACAACCAACCCTCTCCAAGGTGTGGAGAAGGGTATTTATATCCTATAGTGGTCGGCCATATAGACCCTTAGTGGGTTCATAATGGGCTTTGGGCCTTACTAGACTATTTAGTTTCCAAATATTGCTATACGAGCTATCTAACAATATAATGAAAGTGACCGGCATTTTTTGTATTCCTAACAATCTCCCCCTAAGGGATGTCACTCCATTTTACAAAAACTAAAACCTAGCATACTATGCTTTTTCTTTAGTCTTGTGCTCGCAGATTTGTTTTCTTTACTTCATCTTGTGAACATGATGTAGTGATTTTATGACTTTAGGCTTGAGCTTGTTCTGATAGGCTTTTACTTGAATGTGAACTTGAACTTCTTTGAGATCATCAAGCAAGCATAATCTATTGTCATCATCTTGTGATCTTTTGCCTTCTTATGATCTTGTGACTTCTGGACCGACATGCTCATACTGTTCTTGATGTTGAAAGCGGGTGTAACCATCTTTCTTGATATTCTTTAACTTTAACACTTCGTCACTTTCTGACGACGTGCTATTCAACATAAAACTTCTTCTTTCAATAAAAGTTCTAGTATAAAAAGTAAACACACAAACTTTTACAGTCTTTACTTTTCCATTAATCGGAATTATAAAATAATATTTTATAATTTAGTATTTGTTTCCTCGGCGGTTCTAGTATTAAACTAGTTGTCCCATTTACAAAAGTGTAAGTTCTCTGTATCGTTATCTTGTTATTGTATAGACATACAAATAAGCGATCTTAAGACTAAATAACTTCGTCTTTAACGTTTTTCTGAATTAAAAAAATAATTATAATGAAATTTATTAAGTATATAACTTTTTATAATTTCGGCATGAACTATTCGTTATACCACGTTTCCCATTTTCGCAAAACTCAACGTTTTCCCTTAATCAATATATGTTGCAATTATTCTCGTTTTAATATTTCTAACGCCCGCATGATTTAAATATAATATATATATATATATATATAATATCTAAACTAAACAAAATAAATAATATCATATTTATTTAACCATTTTAAACCACCAATATATATTCGGTTTTATATTTTTAAATCTCGATATATTTTATTAGTCGATTTATACCATCAAACGCACCCTTGTTGCTAAACTAAACGCCCCTAACTGCTAAACCAAACGCCCCTAACTGCACAACCAAACGCCCCTAACTGCACAACCAAACACCCCTAACTGCACAACCAAACCCAAACGCACCCTTATGATTTTTCTGTTAACCCAAACACACCCTATTCGGAAATCTGCTAACCCAAACGCACCCTTATTGCGAAACTGCTAAACCAAACGCCCCTTTTGGCAGTTTCTATTAAACTAAAGGCAACCTTGTGTTGTTTTCTTTTGCCAAACGCACCCTTGTGCCGTTTTCTTATACCAAACGCACCCTATTCGGTGTTAATAACCAGAAACAAACACCCTATGTTGTTTTCTACTAAGCCAAACGCACCATTTCGTGCTAAGAAACCAACCAAACGCACCCTCATGGGTTGAGTTAACAACCAAACGCACCCTTGGTGCTAAAAATAACCAAACGCACCCTTGATGGTGCTAACACAGATCCAAACGCACCCTTTCGAGGTGTTATCAAAACCAAAACGCACCCATGGCTGTTACACAGCCAACCAAACGCACCTAAACTTGTTATAACAACTCAAACGCACCATGTGGTGGTTTTAACAAAACCACACGCACCCGTGGCTGTTAAACTCAAACCGAACCCACCCTAATTGTTGCAAACCAAACGCACCCTGCTGTGGTGCTTTTACCCGGACCAAACGCACCCTCGTCGGGTGTTAACCACAAAACCAACGCACCCTGTTGGCTGAGACCACAAACCCAACGCACCCTAGTCGGGTTGAGAACAAAACCGGACGCACCCTAATGGGTTATAATAACCCAACGCACCCTATTTTGGTGTTGCTGCCAAACCCGACGCACCCCTGGTGCTTATAAGAGAAACAAACGCACCCATGGTGTTGAAATAATAACCAAACGCACCATGTGATGGTGGGGCTGTGGTGGTGATGATGATGACGAGTAGCGTGGAGGTGATGGAGAGGCGCGTGGCAGCGAGTGGGTGTGGAGATCGGATAGATCGGGTGGTGAGGAGCATTTTTGAACTCGGCAGGAAAACTCGCCGGAAAAGTTTTCCGGCGGCGGCGACGGTGAGATGAGAAATGATAATGCTAAACCCGTGTTTCGTGTTTAGATTCAAAACCAAAGCTTGCACTTAAGAAAACCCTTATTTTCTTAAGAAAACCCTAATCTTGCTTTTCTTGATAATAACTTGCAAATGGTGATTCAATGGTTGGAAACACCTTAGAATGACTTATAATAGGTGTGTATAAGAGTGTATGGGTTGTATAAAAATTGATATGGATTGTGTTGGGACCTTGTTTCTTGCCGTGGCCATGTAGAGAGAAAAAAGAAGGTTTTTGTTTGATTTTTGTTAAGTGTAAAGTGTGTAAGTTACTTCTCTTATGAAATGTATAAGTAGTAACATGCATGACTAGTCAAGGGGACAAGCATGGTTCAAAAGGATGGTCATGGTATGGTCCCTAGTCAAAGTATGCTAGGCATGGTGGGTATGGTGTGCCATTAAAGAGGTATGGTGTTGCCATAATGAAGCATGGCATGAAATTGACCAACTTGAAGCCTTATCTTATTTTTCATGTACATATTTGTATATGATGCATGATTTTCGGTGGAACAAAGATATACATGATATATTTATGTAATTTTGTGTATTGGGTATAAAAGTGGGTATTTGTTGAAGCGTAGGAAAGTTTTTGTGGTTCCGGGAGTGCCTAAACGCAATTTATCGCGAAACGTATACACTTTACGTATCCGATAAAAATAAAATGAACAAAGTTAATAATTATCCTCAAAATAATTATATAACCCTTGCTTGATGTAAACATTTAATTGTTTGATGCCCGTTTACATTGAACGCTAATTTTTAGCCTACGCGATTTAAACTTAATTCATGAAATTACAAGCAAACGCGTACAACACAAAAGGTACATTGCGGATTTATCAACGTCGTCAATGACTTGAAAACACAGGGTGTTATAGACTTCCCCCGTTAAACGAGCCTTGTCCTCAAGGCTCACGATGCAGCACTTGACGATGGTGTGGTCTGGTGAGGGTGTGTGTATTTCTTCTTGTATGGGTCTTTACGCATCCCACGTGAACTCAGGACCCCTCTCTTAGAGTTCCATGTACTTATAACTAATGGGTCCGGACTTCGCTTCAACCGTTTTAAACTTCACGGCCACTATTTCTAATGGTTCCTCAAAAAAACCAAATGAGCTTGTCATCAGAATGAAGTCCATCAAACGGAACAGATAAATGGTTCGTCGGGCATGACACTTTTTCAGATTAGATACATAAAATGTATTATGGCTATGCTCAATTCTTGGAAGTTCAAGCTTGAAGCGACTCTCCAACTCTTTCTATTACCTGAAAGGTCCTAACATTCTAGGGTTCAACTCCCCGTTTGCCAAAAGCGTACAAACCCTTTCCAGGCAAGACTTTAAGCCATAACTTTATCCCCTACTTGGAGATGCTTTTGGTTTACGCTCAGATTGGAGTAACTCATTCTGGCGTTCATGACGCGGCTTGCATCCTTTGTTTGATTTGGATGATTTTCTCAGTGCCTCTTGAATCAGTTCTGGACCGAGTATTTGGGCTTCTCCAACTTCAGTCCAACAAACAGGTGAACGACACTTTCGACCATAAAGTGCTTCGAATGGTGCGGCTTTGATGCTAGCGTGATTGCTATTGGTTGTATGGAAAACTCGTCTTAATGGCAGATGTGAACCCGATCCTCTCGCATTGCCTATCTGTTTGTGGATGGTTACGCCCAGTACTCATTTTCCAAATTAGTACCCTAAGCGTTCTGATGATGTCCTCCAGAAATTGGATGCGATTCGGGTCGTGATCACAAATGAAATTTGAGGACAGGTTATTTCTATGTCGCTGTGACCACCTTCTTCAGGTCATTCTTGCAAGTTTATCCAAAAGTTAGCTCTCTTTATTGGTGTGAAGTCGAGTCTTAGTGAGTTCGGTCAACTATTACCGTGAGGTGTCGTAGCCTTGAGACGTTTAGGAAGCTTTTGGACAAAATCCTTAGTGAGGTTGAGACACTTCCATTAGGTATCTTCGGTTGTACCACATTCCTGATGGCCTGTGATGTTAGGCACTTGACTTAGCACAGGTCAATACACTTGTTAACATAAGTAGCTATGTCAGCTTTCATGTTGGGCCACCAATATAACTTCTTCATGTCTTGGTACATTTTGTCAGAACCCGGATGAATAGAGTATTTTGATTTGTGGGACTCGTGCATGATCACAGTCCGCAAATCGCCATAACACGGTAACCAGCTCCTGCCATTGAGGCACAGGGTTCCATCCGCACGTGGTTCCAACTTTTGTTCTCTAATTGCTTCTGGAAATTTAGCATTTTTAACCAACATTCCCCCAACGTCTTCACTCTTAATGTTCTCAGGTTTTTGCGCATCGGTCTGTGCATTTAAGATTGTTTGGGAAGGTCCAAACTTATAGTCATAACCATTGCTAGAAATCTTAGCGGTGGTTCTGTTCTTTCCTACTAAAGCATCAGCAAACGACATTTGCTTTACCCGGTGATAATGAATTAATGCAATCGTAATCACTTAGCATACTCTAACATCGGCGTTGACCTCATGTTCTCAACTCTTTTTGATCTAGAAAAGATGTTGCAAACTCTTGTGATCGGTGAACACCGTACACTTAGTTCCATATAAATAATGTCTCCAGATCTTGAGAGCGAACACCACAGCTCCAAGTTCTAAATCATGCGTTGTATAGTTCTTCTCATGAATCTTCAACTGTCGTGATGCATAAGAAATCACTTTTTCTCTTTGCATCAATACAGCGCCCAAACCCTTCTTTGAAGCGTCGCAGTATGCGATGAAATCTTCGCTTCCTTCAGGTAAGACAAGGATTGGTGCACCGCATAACTTCTACTTCAACAGTTGAAAAGCCGCTTCTTGTTTATCGCCCCAAACAAACTTGACCTTCTTTTGAGTAAGCTTAGTCATTGGTTTGGCGATCTTCGAAAACCCTTCAATGAATCTTCGATAGTATCCAGCAAGACCTAAAAATTGACGAACTCCGTCGGTGACTTAGGAGATGTTCCAATCATTAATGGCTTCATCTTGGACTTGATCCACATGAATTCCTTTACTATCGATCAATGGACGAGGAACTGTAATTGGAAATCCAAAATTCACATTTGGAAGATTTTGCATACAACTCCTCTTTTCTCAAACAAACTCCTTAATTTTATCTTCAGATGCTCTTCGGGCTTCTTGTTTGTTCTTGGAATAGATCAAAATATCATCAATAAAGACAATTTCGAATTTGTCCAGATTGGTTTGCACACCCGATTCATAAGGTCCATGAATACGGCAGGTGCGTTTGTCAAACCAAACGGCATAACTTGAAATTCGTAATGGCCATAACGAGTTCTGAAGGCAGTCCTTGGAATGTCTTCTTCTCGAACCCTCAATTGGTGATAACCTGACCTTAGGTTGATCTTCGAGTAGACACTCGACCCTTGAAGCTGATCAAATAAATCATCAATTCTGGGGAGTGGATAACGGTTCTTCACCGTCAGTTTGTTTAATTCCCGATAATCAATGCACATCCGAAATGATCCATCCTTCTTCTTGACAAACAAGACCAGAGCTCCCCAAGGTGAGGAACTGGGTCTTATAAAGCCTTTGTCGGATAGCTCTTTCAGTTGCTCAGATAACTCTTTCATTTCGGAGGGCGCCAATCGATAAGGTGCCCGTGCTATAGATGGCAACACCTAGGGTACCAAATCAATTTGTATTGACGGAAACTCCACTTGTATCTGAAATTCCACTTGTCGAGTCGGAGGAAGACCCGGCAAGTCCTTTGGAAATACTTCAGGAAAAATCTCGAATTGTTAGTACATCCTCAAGTCATTTCTCCTTCGACTTGTCTTTAGTCCCCTTTGTAGTAACATGTGCCAAAAAGTCCTGACATCCTTTTAGCATGCACTTCTGTGTTTTAGTGCATGAGATGATATTCAGTCGAGACTAGTTTGCACGGTTGCTTCCGTTACTATGAATAATCGATGTTTCGTTTCCGAATGGAACACGAACGATATTTTCATCACAAACAATGACGGCCTGGTATCTCGCCAACCAATCCATACTAATTATGACGTCGAAACTGCTAAATTCTACGGCATTAAGTCGATGTTGAATGGGTGATTTACTAAATTCTCTAATGGCGAGCAAATTTGATGGCGAATTGTCCTAGGGCGACTAGTGATGTATCTCGGCTTCTTGGCTTAGGATTTGATATAAGATGATGCCAACTTTATAGTAAGATAGAGTAAAGGTCTGCTTAGTCGCTATGGTTACTAATTCGATTTCCAGAAGTAAACGTGTTTTATGAATACAAACACAGTACATGATATAAGTAGGAAATTGTTTTCTTGACAAGATGTTTTTAGAGTGACTACTCTCAGCACGGCATGGTACTTTCCTGAATTATATATAGTTGATCAGGCCATGTATAATTAAGGACTAACGATGCATTGCTCATTTTCGTCAAAATAGTATTATGATTTCATGATATTCGTGAGAGTAGTTTGCAAGAGTAAATAAGGAATTTAAGTTAATATTAACGAAATTTTCATAATACGATAATTTGATAGATAATTTAAAGTCATCCACGTATACAACAAGGTTTAAAAGAAAGTACAACACAAATTCCTATCGGAATTAAAGTCTAATAACGTTTCCGCTTAGAGTTTACTAGGTAATACGAGAGGGTCTCTCCTTAGGTGTTGATGTTAGACATCGTGGTGCTAGAGTCTTCATAAGATTTTCCTTTCCCGTACATGTCCACATGGTTTTGAAACCTCACTATTGGACAATTACTCTTGTAGTATCCCAAACTTCCACACTTATAACAGGTGAGAGTTTGTTGATTCCTAGTAGCAGTGAGTGTTCTACAATTTCGGGTTATGTGGCCAAACTTCTTGCAATTTCCGCACTTTACAGTGCATGATCCATTATGGTGAAAATTGCACTAGTTGCACAGAGGTAGAGATCCAACATATGCCTTCTTGTTAATTGGCCAAGTAGTGTGTGCTCTAGGCACCTTATGCCCTTTGCTTTGTTGGCTCGAGATTTTTGCAATATTCCTCTTAACTACTTACTTGACATATTACCCCAGGTTGCGTGACCAAGCCGTTACTTTCACTTGATATACTTTTGCCATCAATCAGATTTCCTCTATTAAGGTGAGTTCATAGCCTCACATTTTAAATATTCTAATGTTTTCATAAACCCGTGAGGGGGATACATGCTATAAACCATGAATACTAGTATTTTTTGTAACTGTATGCTATCATGATATATTAGTGCCTAAGTCCTTACTTTTTCCATTAAGACCCCACTATCATGAGCCGTTAATTACTTTTCGGAGTAAGCGCGAATGCTGTGAATAGATCTATTTAGGATTGAGCTTCCCAGTTGGTGTACCTATACTTTCTGGTAACTAAACGCACTTCATTTGAAACAATATGTGGGTGTTTGGCAAAGGCACCCGCTGGGGCAACTTATTGTGATTATTGATTATCTCAAGGTCTCGGCGCATGAGCTTAGGGAAATAATACTTTTTTCTATAATAATTGTACTCATTGCAATTATTACACTTATAGGTGTATAACAACGTAACCTACTCTTGAACTTGTATTCAAACTGTTTACCATCAACCTAAGAATATCACTCAACCATTATGTTGACCTTTTTAGCATGTTTATCTCAGGTATTTGAGCAACTTATGGCACAGAGTGGCACAGACTTGAAGATGGCTAAACTGTTATCATTCAAACTTTATATTTTCATGTAGATTTTGGGACCTCTGTTTGTAAAAACTCTGATGAAATAATAAATGATAACTTATCTTTTAAAAACGTCTCTTTTGAGTCGTTTTCTATGATTATGACTGTTGTACTATGAAATAATACCCCCGGTTAGCTTCCGCTGCTATATATATGTCAAAATGGGGGTGTTATATAGTGGAACAAGAAAAATCACAAAATCCTCTAAATGAATCCTTAGACTCTGCTTGTAAGTATACCAAACAAATTCAGGAGTTGCTTATAATAGTCGGACAAACCTGCCCTAGCATCAACAATTTAAGTGAAAAATTAGTAGCTGTGACCCCAAAGAATAAGGACAAAAGAGTTAGATTCACTAAGCCCGTCACATCCTTAGGAAACACAACAAAAAAATAGCTTCTTCATCGAACTTAGTTTCTAATAAACCTATGCTGTCTTCTACAGGAGTAAAACCATCTACTAGTGCTAGCGGATCACAGCCTTCAGGCAATGCAAAGAAAGATAAGATTTAGCGAACACCAAGTAGTACTCAAAAGAATAAAGTAGAAGCCCACCCTAGGACAGTTAAATCTAGTTTGAGAAATAAGATTTGCTTTGTTGAACCTAAAGGAAATGCAAATGTGCAGCATTCCAAGCTTAATGCGAATTATGAACCTTTATGTGTTAAGTGTAATGGTTGCATGCTTTCTGATAATCATGATTTGTGTGTTCTTGATTTTATCAATGATGTGAATGCTCGTACTAAATCTAAATCTGTTAAGAAAAGTTCAAAGAGAAAAGTTTGGAAACAAACAGGAAAAGGGTTCACAAATATTGGATACACTTGGAGACCTACTGGTCGGACCTTAACTATAGTAGGAAATTCATGCCCTTTAACTAGGATAACCACAACTGCTGAAGTGCCTCTTAGAAATCCAACTGCTCTAGAAAGTGATACACCTAAGCCTGTGTTAACATTGGTTTACTCAAGGAAACCTAAGAAATCTAAAACTAATGATCCCGTTAGGAAACCTAAGAATATTAAATCTTTATCTGCTAACAAAAAGGAACCCAGTAAATCTTGGGGATCCATAGTTTCCGATGTTCCATCTTCCTCTCTTAATGAATGCAGATCGTCCAAATTGTTCGCTGGTATTTGGACTCCGGCTGCTCCAAGCATATGATCAAAGATCGCTCTCATCTCACCAATTTCGTCAATAAATTTTTGGGTACTGTCAAATTCAAAAATGATCACATGGAAAAGATATTAGGATATGGTGATTATCATATTAGGAATGTTATGATATCAAGGGTTTACTATGTAGAAGGACTTGGACACAACTTATTCTCCGTTGGGCAATTCTGTGATTCGAACCTTAAAGTTGCTTTTTGTCAACACACCTGCTTCATTCGTAATCTAGAAGGTGTTGATCTATTGACTGGATCTCGAGGCAACAATCTGTATACTCTTTCTCTTAGAGATATGATGGCGTCCTCTCCTATATGTCTCTTGTCAAAGGCCTCAAAGACTAAGTCGTGGCTATAGCACTGACGTTTGTCTCATCTGAACTTTGGTGCAATCAACCATTTAGCTAGACACGGTCTTGTTCGAGGTGTTCCTAAGCTAAAGTTTGAAAAGGACCATCCATGTTTTGTGTATGCAATGGGTAAAAGCAAGAAGAAACCCCACAAACCTAAATCTGAAGACACCAACCAAGAAAAACTCTATCTCTTGCACATGGATCTTTGTGGACCAATGCGTGTCGCAAGTGTTAATGGAAAGAAGTACATCCTCGTCATTGTCGATGATTACTCTCGATTTACATGGGTAAAATGCTTAAGGTCAAAAGATGAAGCTCCAGATTTCATAATCAAGTTTCTCAAGATGATCCAAGTACGGCTTAAAGTGCCTGTCCGACGAATCAGAACAGATAATGGAACTGAATTTGTTAATCAAACTTTGCGTGAATATTATGAGAAGGTTGGCATCTCTCATGAAACATCTGTTGCTCGCTCTCCACAGCAAAATGGTGTCGTTGAAAGACGTAATCGTACGCTAATTGAAGCTGCCCGCACAATGTTGATTTATGCAAAAGCTCCGTTATTCTTATGGGCAGAAGCAGTTGCTACCGCATGTTACACCCAAAATCGTTCCATCATACGTCTTCGTCATGGAAAAACACCATATGAGCTTTTACATGACAAACTTCCCGATTTATCATTTTTCCATGTATTTGGTGCACTCTGCTATCCGACAAATGATAGTGAGAACTTGGGCAAGTTACAACCGAAGGCTGATATTGGTATTTTCATTGGCTATGCACCCACAAAGAAAGCATTTCGAATTTACAACCGACGTACCAGACGAATCATTGAAACAATTCATGTAGATTTTGATGAGCTGACTGTGATGGCTTCTGAACACAGCAGTTCAGGACCCGCACTTCATGAAATGACTCCTGCAACAATCAGTTCAGGACTCGTGCCAAACCCTCCTCCTTCAACACCGTTTGTACCACCTTCAAGAACTGATTGGGATATTTTGTTTCAACCATTGTTTGATGAATTACTCACTCCTCCACCTAGTGTTGATCACCCAGCCCCTGAAGTTATTGCTCCTAATTGATGAAGTAGTTGCTCTAGTTCCCGCTGTATCAACCGGTTCACATTCCTCAACAACAGTTGACCAAGATGCACCATCACCTAGTAATTCTCAAACAACACCCAAAACTCAACCTCCTGTCAGTCCTAATGATGTTGAAGAAGACAATCATGATATTGAAGTTGCACATATGGGTAATGATTCGTACTTTGGTATCCCAATTCTAGAAATCCATTCTAATCAATCTTCATCGTTAGATTCTATTCATACAATTGTGCATCCTAATCACCAAATTTCTAAACACAATAGAAAATGGACTAAGGATCACCCACTAGAAAATATAATCAGTGAACTCGATAGACCAGTTTCCACAAGGCTGCAATTACATGAGCAAGCTCTTTTCTGCTACTATGATGCTTTCCTCACTGCTGTTGAACCCAGGATTGTAATAAAGATTCTTTTGACTCAATCCAGCTGATCAAAGCAATGAAATACGAGCTCATTGAGTTCGAACGTCTTGAAGTAAAGAGCTCGTACCCGACAGATAAAGTTATGGTGTTATTACATTGAAGTGTATCTACAAAGTAACGCAGATAACTCGGAGTATTCAAAAGAACAAGTCTCATGTAGTGCTCGTGGTTACCGTCAAGAAGAGAGAATTGATTTTGAAGAGTCATTTGCTCCGGTTGCAAGATTAGAGGCTATAAGGATTTTTCTCGCATTTGCCGCTCACAAGAACATGGTCGTCTACCAAATGGATGTCAAGACTGTGTTTCTAAATGGTAATTTATGGGAAGAGGCTTATGTTAAGCAGCCAGATGTATTTGTGGATCCAGATAACCTCTAATCCCGTAATACAAGCTAAAGAAAGCGCTTTATGGGTTGAAACAATCTCCACGCGCGTGTATATGACATGGTTGTCTTCATTCCAGATATTCCTAGAGACTACTCCAAAGGCTTAGTGGATCCTACTATTTATCCGTAATGAAGGCAAGGAGTTAGTACTTCAGGTACAAGTATATGTCCGATGACATTATCTTTGCTGCATCTACACCTGAACTTTGTGACCTATTTGCTAAAACAATTGTTCAAAATTTAAGATATCAGATGATGTGGAAAAATCTAATTTTCTAGGACCACAGATTTTCAAAATCCCAGAGGCATCTTAAAACTAGTCAAAATATGCCTGAATCGTTAAAGGATATAGTTTTTGATTCTGTGACCCAGTGGATACTCCATGGTAGAAAAATCAAACTGGATGAGGATAAAGAAGAGGAAAAGTCGTTGATCCATCACACTATCGTGGTATGATTGGGCACCCTCCTTTATCTCACAGCAGTAGACCTGACCTACAATTTGCTATATGCATGTGTGCCCGGTAGTTAGGCTCGGCCTAACAAAAAAGCACTTACATCTGTTAAAAGGATCTTTCGTATATAAGAGATGAACCGTCAATGGGGGGGGGGTGTCTAAGGTATCCGAAGGTTTCTTCAATGCACTAACAAGCATACAGATGCGGATCTGCTGGTATTCAAGATACAATGCCGTAGCACATCTGGTATAAGCATTTTCATAGGAGATAGACTTGTTAGCTAGTCATCAAAAAGGCAGAAAAGCGCTGCGATATCCAGTACGGAAGCTGAATATATTGCTATGTCGGGATGTTGTGCTCAAATTCTTTGGATGAGATCACAGCTTACCGACTATGGCCTTGGATTCAATAAAATTCCAATGTATTATGATAACAAAAGCGTTATTGCCTTATGCTGCAGCAACGTTCAACATTTCAATCAAAGCATAAAGACATCAGATTTTTACTTTTATCAAGGATCATTTGAAGAAATGTTGTAATCGAAACTTTACATGTCAACGACATCTTCAACTAAACCCCTATGCAGAGAAAATAATTAAATATCTTATCAACAACTGGAATGCGAAGTTTACAGCGAGACTCTGAAACAATTGGCAAATGAAGTTGATGAATAGTGCTGGTACCTATTCAAATATCCTGTATCATATGTATATATATTAAAACCATAAAAACCAAAAAGATTTTTCATTTTTTTCAAAATTTGTACAAAAACAAAATACACAAAAATATAAAATTCATAAAACCAAAGAAAAAATTAAAAGTGAGAAAAATATAAAAAGAGGTAAAATGGCAGGTCTCTGAAAATCGATAAGCATAACGGTCTTAGAAATGTCATTCAATAAGAACCGAGGCTGCAAATGAAGTTCGAGCAGAAGTTCAAATGTTTTCAAAACATGCTAAATGGCTTGCTATTATTTCAGATAGCAACTCAGTCTTCATCTTAAAGGCAAGTATTTCAAAAAGAAAACTTGACCTCATAACGGGAATTTATTCTCGGGCATGGTCTACTTTATGACCATGAAAAGGCTTTGTGATTACTTTGCATCACAACCCGGCTTCCAATGTACCATTAGTGTACGCTGTTAGTTCGCTTATGAGTAAAATAAGATAAATCTATTTTTGATGTAAAAGTTGTCTTCACAATGAATCAGTGTTTTTAGTAAATCCAAAAGGATTTTAAAAGACAATTCGACCACTCAAACAATGACAACAGCTCTTTAAATAGAAAACGGGTCATTATTTGAGGGGGAGAAAGCGTCATCAAATAATCTTTTTAAACGGTCTTTTAAAATAAGTCACGGAATAAACGGATAAAATTTTTGATAATGCGGATAACAATTTCAAGGAGAGTTAATTTAAATAAACACAAGTGCTTTAGATGTCATTTTGTTTAAATCTATATGGACTTATTTGCAATTTAGACTTAGTAAATTCAGGCTTTAAACTACATTCGATCAATATTGCCAACACCTCATAGTTTGTAAAAGACTTAGGAATGTTTGGAAATAATTACATAGTTTAAAGACCTGAAGTTGATTCTCATTGGAATAGATCTAAGATATATTGAATATCGTTCAAACACGTTCTCGAGTATTGTGTATAAAGGTTGTTGCTGATTCTCACGTGTCAAAACAACAAGGGGGAAGGAGATAAATGTATACTTGGTTATGTCCTTGGCCTTCTTTTTGAGTTTGCATCATTTGTCTTTTAGGTTAGCTTTTTTTTAATTTTAGGCCTTTTTGATCTTCGGTGCACTATTTCAATCTCAATGGTGAAGAGACATCTCGTCATTATACATATGCACCATTGAGGTCCCCAAGGGGAAGTTTCTCTCTCTAGAAACTAGCCAAATCCAAGAATCGACCCCGTGTTATGATATAAGATATACCACATAGTTGATTTTGAATCCAAAGCACTTGTCCATAATAACTTGAAGCAGCCAGATACTCAGCTTCTATTATGGAATTTGCAACCACTATCTGTTTCTTACACTGCCATAATATTAATCTACCTCCAAGGAATTGACAACCTCCTATTATAGACTTCCTATCCAAGCTTGCTCCAGCATAATCACTATTAGTGTATGCTACCAAATCAAAAGAAAAATCTTTTAGATACCAAAGGCCCAATTTTTGTTGACCTTTTAAGTACCTAAAAATCCTTTTCATAGCATGAAGATGTGAAACCTTTTGATTGACTTGGTATCTAGCATAGGCACACACTACAAAAATTATGTCAGGTCTTGAAGATGTAAGATACATCAACGAACTAATCATTGACCTATACATATGAACATCTACTTCTTCACCATCTTTATCCTTGAGCAGAGGCTTTTGAGTATCCATAGGTATGCTTGCAGTCTTGACTTCTGTAAACCTAAATTTTTTTAAAATTTTATCAACATATTTATCTTGACTAATAAATATGCCATCCTTCTTCTGCTTCACTTGTAATCCTAAGAAGAATGTAAGTGCTCCCATAGAACTCATTTGAAATTTCTCATGCATCAACTTCTCAAATGCATTGCATAGCTCCTTCTTTGTTGAACTAAAGATGATATCATTCACATAAACTTGGACCAGCAAAATATCACCTTTATGCCTTTTGATGAATAAGGTCTTGTCAATTTTCCCTCTTTGAAACCTATTGTCCAACATATATGTTGACAAGGTTTCATACCAAGCTTTAGGAGCTTAATGTAGTCCATGCAGTGCTTTTTCAACCTTGTATACTCTATCAGGAAAGTCTGGATCTTCAAATCCTGGTGGTTGAATGGAAGTTCAATGCTTATTTTTCCACCAACAACATTAACCTCATTTGTACCAGCAGCATTAACATTGTTAGTGCTGTTAACATTATCTTCCTTCTCTTGATCTTTACATTCACTATCTTTTCTTAGATCTTTATCAACCTTCTTTCCATCATCACTTGAAGGTTTGGATCCATCATCATGAGAACTCTTTGGATCTTGGGAAAATGGTAGATTAGCAGTCCATAATGGTAGCAAAATATAATCTTTGATAGGTTCTATCTCCTTTCTAGCTTGACCTGCATTATCACTTGCTTTTGTACCTGTAAAACCATTAGACTGTGTACCTGCAACAATTGGCAAATAATTCATTGTTCTTGTTAGTGCATCAATATCAAATAGCCAATCTGGTCCACTACCTACAACATTAGATGTACTCTCACTAAACCTAATATGCAAGTTTTCTTCCACTATCCTTGTTCTACTATTAAATACTCAAAAGGCTTTACTATTCAAAGAGTATCCAACAAAGAAACCTTCATCAGCTTTACCATCAAATTTGCCTAAGTGATCTATGGTATTGAGAAAGGTAATAGGACACCCAAATAGTCTCATAAAACTTAAAGTTGGTATTATACCATGAAAAAATTCATACGGGGTCTTGTTATGAGGCTTAACTACTAACACTCTATTTTGCACATAGCAAGCAGTATTAACTGCTTCTGCCCAAAAAGTAGTTGGCAACTTAGAATTAGCTAGCATAGTCCTAGCAGACTTAATTAGTGTCCTATTCCTCCTCTTAGCAACTCCATTTTGTTAAGGATTTCTAGCTACACTAAATTGTCTTAAAATACCCTTTATTTCACAAAACTGATTCATTTCTCTATTTTTGAACTCAGTTCCATTATCATATCTAATCACCTTAACCTTGTGATCTACTAGATTTTCTATCCCAGTTATAAAGGACTTAAGAATGCCACTAGTCTCATCCTTAGTAGCTAGAAAGAAAACTCATGTAAACCTACTGTAATCATTTGTGACAACTAGGAAATACATTTTCTTCTTAAGGCTTTTTACAAATGTTGGACCAAACAAGTCCATATGCAACAAATGTAAAGGAAGAATAATTGAGTTCTTTGTTTTGGACTTACAAGAGGCTATGTGCTGCTTTCCCTTTTGACAAGCAACACAAGTTTGATCATTTTCAAAAAGTTTGGAAGGTAAACCTCTTATAAGATTTCCCTTAACCAATTTATTTATGGTTTTAAAATTTAAGTGACCTAGCATTCTATGCTAAAGTTTAGATTCATCAGATGTAGCTTTTGCAAAAAGGCAAGTTAAACCTCTTTTAGGAACTATGTTCTTTAAATCAATACTATACATATTGTTCTTTCTAGGAACTCTAAGTAAAACTTGACTTTCATCAATTAACTTAAAGTTTGGAGATAAAACAATACATTCAGTGTCATTAAAAAGAACACTATTCTTTTTATCACACATTTGTGAGACACTAAAGAGATTAAACTTTAACTCTCTCATAAAATACATATTTTCAAAATCTAGATTACCAGTTTTAATGGTACCTTTTCCTGTGATTTTCCCTCCTTTGGGGTTCCCTCCAAAAGCAACATATCCTCCATCTATCTCTTCATAGTCTGTAAGATAGGACATGTTCCCTGTCATGTGCCTTGAGCATCCACTATCAATCACTCCTTGATCCTGTAAATCCATTTTGTTCTACCCTGCACATTAGGATACGAAAAATCAGTTTCTTTTGGGGACCAAGCATCACTTGACTTGTATTTTCCTTGTGCATCAATATAATCAAACTTTTTTAGGGTGATTGATGCACTGTTGTGTTTAGAAACATGGTCTAAAACTTTATGCTTTGGTTTCCAAACCCAACAAGCTGAGGCCTTAACAGCATTAAAATTATTTCCCTTAACAACATTAACTACTGCTTTTGGCCTAGCAGTATTAAATTTTTTACCCCTAACAGTATTAACCCTTTGATTAATATTACTGTTTTTAAATGTTGTGTTCTTATGAATGGGCCTCTTAACAGTTGAATGTGTTATTTTAGAAAGATATGACATTGGTCTAGCAGCATTCATTGTTATTTTTGAGTAAGCAGTATTAACTTGTCTAGCAGTATTAACCAAAATTGATGTTTTAGAAATATTTTGTCTAGCAGTATTAATTGATACTAAGCCAGACTTCATTAATACTGCTCTTAGAACCATGTTCTTTTTAGCACACTGGTGAGTCTGTTTAGTAAAGTTTTGATGATTCACCCTTTGAGCATTGTTCCAAACATGTTTTACCATCCTTTGATTTTGAAACTATTTTTTATGGTAATTGCATTCAACCTGCAAATGATCAAAGCTTCCACACACATAACATGCCTTATTAAACATCTCAAAATTTCTTCCTAGTTTTTGAGACATCATATTATTCCAACTTCTTTGATTGCCTCTTGGACTGTGAGTGTTTTGCCTATGTTGCTCAACTTGTTTAACAGTTTTCCTAGCAATTTTTTCTTGTTGTTCAGATTTGACAAACTCTTTCTTAACAATACTAGGCTTAACTATTTTCTTTTTAATTTTAGGCTGAGACATATCCTCTTCCTCATCATCTGACACCCATTCTTTAATAATTAGGGAATCATCACACTTCCTAACTACCTTTGGCTCTTCTTCTCTAGACATAGCTTTACTGTTCTCAACTACAGGCTTATTAACAAACTTATCTAAACCAGTAAAAGACAAGTTAGGTGTTAGAGGCATGAAATTTCCTGTGTAGGGAAGTGAAACTGCATTATAATTTTCATAGCCTAAACCTTTCTTGCAATTGTCAACTATCTGACACTCTATGAGTTTGTTTAAACTTTTAGATGCATGTTCAAATTTATCTACATTAAGTTGAATGTCTTTGATATGTGTGAAAACACATATCCATTTTATATCAAAAATAGCCCTAAAAAGACCAAAATTGTGCATAAAAGGCTTGTATGGTGCTTGTTTTGTCTTTCTTATTGTGTAGGTACGGATAAAATAAAAATTACAAGAAAACGGTTAAAACCGGGCAAACACGAACACGAGAACAGAAGAGCACGAAAAGAGCTGGGAGAAAGCTTTCTAAAGTCAACAATGGTCAACCCTCAGTCGACCCTTGGTCAAAGTCACAACAAGACAAAACCCAAAATCCCAAAAGCATTCCCTCAAAAATCAGCAAATTGCAAAATTAACCCTAAAACCTAACCCCGTTATCTTTTATTAATAAAAAGATAACGGGCGTTATCCCTTATAACAAATAAAAACCATACCTGTTAACATTTCCAAAGCCCAAAACAAATACCCACGGCCCAATCCCTTTATAAGCCCGAAGTCAAACAAGTATAAACCCTGGGTCAACGAAGTCAAACCTTCCCTTATACAAGTTTTTAAGCGGGAAAAGTAGTTTTTTACTATTCACTGTCTTCTTCAAGTGTTACCAAGCTCAAAACAAAGGGCAAATGCTAATTAAGTATGTGGCAGGGTAATTCATGTATTAAGGATCACTATGATAGGGTAAAACGTCACCAAGCTTTCTCATTGGCCAATACCCACAAAGGGAATCACACGTGGATTGTGAAGAAACAAACAAAGATGCAAGATTTTACACTTGATACACTCTTAAAAGAAGCACAAGTTATCTCAATCACGGATTGCCAAGCTAGCAATCCGTGTGAGATATGATGTGATCCAACAGCTAAGATTGCTCTTCCAATCATTGAGAGAATGTATGGATAAGATTGAGAAGAGCGTGTAACAACCAAGGAGCCTAGAAGCATCTCCTCAGCATTATAAATTGAAGCCCCCACTCATACACATTGATATCTTTTTCTTGTAATTTTCCTTAGTAAAATAGCTTATGCAATTTTTTCTTAAATGTAATTTTACTTTTTCAAGCTCTTATAGTCTCTTTTATAAAGCATTGTAATCTGTTTTTAAATATTAATAAAATCCTAAGTTTAATTTTCATAAGTTTTTTTTACTTATAAGCTCTTCTTTAATCTTAAATGTATGTTATTGTTTCAAAAGCTCACAACAAGCTCTCATAAGCTCTTACAAGTCTCTAAGCTTGTAATTGAGCTTTAATAAGTACCTAATTTACTTAAACCTTAAAATAAGTTTAATACCTTGTCTTATTGTATTTTGAGCTTATGGAAGGGAAGCTAGTAAAGGATGAGCTTCCATGGACTTTTACTGGCTTATTTTAAATAAGCCAGAGCTAGTAGATAAGCTCTTTGAGCCTTTTAAGCTTTTGTTTAGCTACAGCTTATTGTAAGTCTTCATTTCAATTTTTGTTTCTAAATACCTAGTGTAGTTTTGCTTGATTGCTTATTAATTGCTTAAACTGCTTTCTAGTTGCTTATTTGTGCTTTATATTATCATATTGTGCTTAATTGATCATATCAAGTTATATGTTTTCAGCTTGTGCAGTTTAGATTTCATTTTGCTTTATATTATTTCATAAATCATAAAAAACCAAAAATATTAGCTTAATTCGTATAGATTATTGTTTATGGCTTATTGTATGCTTAGTATTGCTCATTAGGCTTATTATAAGTTGTTCATTATCTGTTAATCAAGTTGTGTTCATTAGATTTCAAAATTGCTAGTTTAAGTAAAATCTGTCAAGGATAAAAGAGTGTTTGGTTTAGTACATTTTGACCTCTAAAAGTCATAGTGAATTGTGCTATTTACTTGATTCAGTTTCATTTTCATTTAATATTAGTTGTGAAAGAGTTTTCAAAGATTAGATTTCAAAAATTAGCATGTTAAGGCTTAAATTCTTTATTTCTGCACCAGGGGAGCATTTTCTCTTTTAGATCTTTGGAATTTTTGAACCAATGTTGGGAAAATAGATTGTAACAGACTTAATACTGGTAGTATAACAGTTAAGTCTGGTAGTAATAGTTAGTTCTGTT
>BQNB010079687.1:0-30167 GCA_026074375.1 Tanacetum coccineum | reverse complement strand
CTTTGTTATTTTGGATTCTTCCAAGGTAACAAACTCTTTATATTCTAAAGAACCGATCAAGGCGTGGGATCAACAATAAACTTATATAAGCACACAAGTGTCAAAATAAGCCAAAAATTTATAGCTTATGAATATAAGCCCAAATGGGCTTATGTTTCATAAGCTAAAACAAACAAGCCCTTAGTGAATACAACTACCTTGTGCTTATTCGATTCCACAACAACACTTTTGTGCTCCAAAGCCTCAAACATCTCTAACTCTTCTTTACTTTTCTCAATCTTACCCATTCTCGTGTATTGTGTGCATGTTTATTTGTTTGCAAATGCACCAATGTCTGGCTTTTGCCGGTTCGGCTGCGGGCTCGCGTCGTACGGCTGGATTGGGTTTTTAGTAATAAAAAAATTGGAAAGATTTTATATAGGACTTATGCTAATTTTAATAAAAATACCAAAGTTATTTAAGTGATAAAAACTTATTAAAACCTTAATTGACAAACAAACATTAAAACTATATATGTCAAAAATTAGACGAACATGAAATGGACACATACTTACACATAGCAATAATAGCATGAACAATAAGAGAAATAAAACTAACATATAGCAAACAAATTCACAAGCAAAACTTGTGAAAATAAGCATAACGGATACGAAATTTTAAGCTACACAATTCTAAATGCAAACGACAATTCTAACGATGCAAACATTCTTAAACAAGCTTAATAAAACATTTTGCAAACAAATAAACACGCACACAATACACGAAATCTAACCATTTTTTTATTATTTTTTTGCAGGAAAATCCAGCCGCCCGGCATGGCAAAGTTGTCGGCCGACTGGCTGGTGTTTGGGTCGTGTTTCGAGAGGAGCCGGCCGGTACGGCCATTTAGCCACCCGGCTCCTATTCCCTGTACTTACAAATTTGTTTTTAAACTCTGAATTTTTTATAAAAAATGTTTCCGCTACCGATTTATAATGTTTATAACATGAAAAGAACATAAATCTCCGGCAGAGGCGCCAAAAACTTGATGTGTCGTTTTGCGTGCAAGTTTTAAATTTATAATCACGACTTCTTAGTTTACCAAAAACGCATACGAGCAAGTATACTCGTTCATTCATAGCAAAGTAGGGTAAGTCGAGTTCGTCCTAAGGGATTTGGTAATAAACATTAACAAGTAACGAAACAAGTAAAGAGGTTGTCACGATCCTAATTACTTCATAAACCGGAAAATTCATCAAACAATATTCATCCATATTCAAAACAATACTTGTGTCAAAATCAATATCATTAACATAATGTTTGATCCATTTGGTTAAATGTCTTATTATGGGTTTTAATCCATGATGTATTTCATGAAAATCCATATAAACATTAGTTTGTTGGTGAGCCCTTTCGACCTATAAACACCTTTAATTACTAATCAAATTTTAATCCATTTGCTAGAAAACATAATATATCAAATTTGTTCTCGCGAGTTCTTTCGACCTATACTCGCGTTCAAATCATCACAAGTCTTTTTAACAAGTTTAAATTGATAGATGCCAATTATAAAAAACCTTACTAATTCGTGCACTAATTTTGGGAAATGAAAACTTAACGGGAAATCCTTTCGACCTATAGATCCGGTTAGGTTTCATCAACAAATTAACAAGACATGTTTTTATTCAAACAAACTCACAAGATGATATATGAAATCATGCATACAATTTTAACAAAACACTCATATCTAATTCCATATCATTTCACACAAGTATACAAACCTACTCCATATTCATAACAAACTTCGAACACAAATCAATAACCATATTCATAACATGAAAGTAAGAATTCATCTGCATAATCATAACAAAATATATACCTAGCCTTTCAATTACAAAAGAAAACTTAGAAATTGGACCTATAGCAATCCAAAAGCCTCCAATTAACCAATTCACCAACACCACACCAATTATTAGCAACCAACACTTGTACCTTCATTCTTGCTTTTCTACTAGAAATGGCAGAGGTATTTTAGCCTTTTAAGGTAAGAATATTTAGGGTTTTAACCTTTGTCAAGGGTTAAAGGATGGTGTATGAGATCAAAACCCTATGTAGTTGTTATATAGGCTAATTAGGACACTTTGGGAGCAAGAAAGCGACCCTGGAGAGCTATGTGAGGGAAATTATCGGCCTCCCATGATTACTTGTCATAAACATGGCCATAATTGTCCAAAGTGTAACTGAAATTCAATCTAGCCGGGCGACTACTCTTTATGTTGGGCGGCTCCTCGCCAACGAGTTGCCTGAAAGGCTGCGCGGCCAAGTCGGGTGGCAACTCCTCACTTCCTTTACCCTTTTTTTATTTTTCTTGATTTCTCTTCCCGGTTTTATATTCCCCATAATGCTTCCTTTGTGTTGGGTTTGGCTTGTATAAACTTATAGTTCCATCGAAAACGACTTGCTCTATCCCGATTGCTCCTGTTAATCCAACATGATTACTTGTAACTTCGAATTCTTCACAATACTTAGCGTCACGATTTTTCCTTCGTTTCTCGTTCGTTTTCCAACGTGGACTAGCTAACGAACACAATAAACTCGAACTTGTACAATATTAGTGGAAAAGTCCGTTAGTGCTGTTGATCTTGAAGTAACACGCCCCGGATCCTTATTCCGCTACGACCCATTTTGGGGGTGTTACAGAAATACTTACACATTGCACCGTAAGTGTGACGGGCAATAGGATTAGGAAGAGCAATCTAAGGAGTAGTAAATGATTAAGAGAGAACGGTTGTTTACCTATACGAGTTTCCTTATTAGATTAGTTTAAAAGTAGAATTACATTAGTAGTTAATTTATTTAAGTCAAACCTCCCCCAAACTCGAGATTTTACTTGCTTTCTAAAAAATATAAAAATACAACTAATTTCTCTCAACCCTTAAACCTTAGTGACATTCGATTTGAGGCTACCCAAAGTATTCCCCTAGAGAACGATTACAGCCCCCGAGTCTTGCATATACTACACTACAACGATTAGGTACACTGCCTAGGGGATTGTAAAACTTCAGTTTACAATTCATGCACATCAAGTTTTTGGCGCCGCTGCAGGGGAATAGTCTAGGTTTCGAATTCTATTTAGATTAGGTCTACTCACAAGATTCCTATCAAGTGAGATTTTTCTTTTTCTTTTTGTTAGCTTTCTCGTAGTCTATCTTTTCTTTGTTCCCTTTGTTTTGTAAAACTTCTTTTTCGTTGACCACCATGGAAAACGAAAATTCACCTCGTGCCTTAGGAGATTATGCCCGACCAAGTCATGAGGGCTATTGAAACACCATTGAGATCCCTGATGGGAACAATGTGGTGCCTTTACGATCCGACCATCCGGTTGGTGCAAACGAATGCTCATTCAGGGATTTTGGTCCGAGGATCCAAACCAACATCTTAAGGATTTTTTAAAACTTGTGGACTCACTTGACCTTGATGTTACAAATAGGGAAAGGACGCGCCTGCATTTATTTCAATTTCCCTTTGCGATCAAGATAGCAATTGGCTTGAACGTCTCCCTGCAAGATCCATCTCCACTTAAGAGGATCTCACTACTCGTTTCCTTGCTCAATTCTTTCCATCGGGAAGAACCTATAAACTCTGAAATGACATCTTGATGATCTCTAACAACACCAAGGTGAATCTCTTTTCAAAGCATAGACTCGTTTCAAAGACTTACTTCAAAAATTCCCTCATCATGACATCGATCTTTGGCTCTAAATCCAAATCTTTTATGACCATGTCAATCCCGCCACAAGGTAAACCATCAATCAATCGTCCGATGGTAAGCTACGTGACAAAAACGTCAAGGAATATTGGACATTATTGGAGGACCTCGCCCTCTATGACAACGAGAGTTGGAATGACCCAAGAGACTTTACAAAACCGGTCAAGGCAATCTATTTGCATCAAGATATCCTGAGTACATCTAACCGTCATCTCATCGAGCTCGAAAATCAAGTCCAATGCTTGTTGGAAGCTCATCTTGCTCCTAACCCACCCGTTCAAGTGAACAAAATCGCTTCTTCATGTGAGATTTGTAGTGGTCCTCATGACACTCAATATTGCATGGAGAATCCTGAGCAAGCTTTTGTTGATTATGCATCATCGCGTACTGACGAAGCGGGAGGCAAGTGGTTCACTTTTAAACCCGAGCAAAATAATCTTGGTGATACTTATAATTCATCATGGAAAAGTCACCCAAACCTCAGGTGGAGGCAACCTTAAAATTCCCAAAACAATTTTTTAACCCACCTAATCATTTTTAACCAAACAGTTCGTTCTTGAACCGCCCTTTCAACAAAAATCCTCAAAATTTTAACAATCAATCAAATCTCAAAGGATTGGTGTCTAACTTTATGGCATCTCAAGACGCTAGGATATCTAAGTTTGAAGCCGATTCCAAACAATACCAAAGCGAGATGACCAACAAAATTGACACTTTCTTGAAGGCCATCAATGACTGAATGACAGGAGCTCTCCCAAGCGAAAAGGTTAAGAACTTGAAGTTAAATGTTAACCACACCTCTTTAGTTTCGTTTGTTCATTCTTACCCAAATGAGGACCCCTAAAGTTCCTTCAACCCTTTCAAATCGTTCAATGTTATCATAACGTGTTTCAAATCAACAACTAATATCCAAAAAGGCCAACTACAAGTTAAAACTCTAGCGGTCAATGAAGTTGAAACACCAAAATCAAAAGAACCCGAAAAAGCTCTAGAAGATGAATTTAAGGATTTGCATATAAATTTACCAGTTCTTGAAGTTCTAGCTCATGTTCCCATCTATGACGCTCTTTTGGATAAATATATAAAGAGTCTTGAGTTAGGTAAAAGTGGGTCTGCTTTTATTCAAGGCAAAATGCCAAAGAAATGAAGGATCCTGGATTATTCATCTTACCTTGTAGACTAGGGGACTCCAAGCCTTTTGATACCTGAGCCGATTTAGGGTCAAGTGTGAATTTAATCCCATTAAATCTCTTCAAAAAGCTTAAGATTGGATTATTAGAAGAGACCAAGGATGTCCTAGGGTTAGTGGACGAAACTAAGTCGTATCTCGTAGGAATTGTGAAAAATGTAAAGGTTTACGTAGGAAAGTTCAAACTTGAGGAAGATTTTCATGTCGTTGACATGGAAAAAGACCCTGCTTGCCTTACTTGTTGGAAGAGAATTTTTAGCAATAGCTAGTGTCGTAATAGATTGTAGGAAAGCCAAAATAGCAGCAGGAGAAGGAATCACTAGGTCAATATTTGGTGTTAAGGAAATCGACTTTGGTGAAGAAAATATACCTTATTGGACCACCATAGAAAAGCGCGAGTCTTACACACCTCGGCCTAGTACGGATAGAATTAGTGCCCGACCCCCTTACTATGCAAAGAAAGATTTTTTTGATAATCATTTACCTGGGGAATGGGAAATAGCTAGGGATGCCGAACTCAACCACTTTAAGGACATCTTAGTGTTTAGAAAGATGGTAGAATTCCTAGGAACTATACCTATCAATTTAAAGGGAAACACGTGGGAATCGAAAGAGTTGATAGAAAATAAGATAGATTGGAATATGCCACCAAAGGAAGGAGATGGTGCGTGGCACATTAAGATTGAATTGATTGATCCTGGCGGAGAAAGATTTGATAGAGCCTTCTAATCATTTATAACAACTAGGAAACCATCCACAAAAGAGAATCCAAGTAATATCCTTAACTTGGATCATTTTAATGATTCCTACGCGTGTGACTCTGAGTCTAGCTACAAGACTCATTAATAAACAAAAGCGCTTATTGGGTGGCAACCTAATCTTTTATTTCTTGCATTTTAGGTGTGTCGTGTGTTTTATTCTTTATTGTTTGTTTCTATATGTTTGAAATATATGTGATCATGCTTTGTTTTATCTTTAACCTAGTCTTAATTGCAATCAAAGGTATTTTGCATCAAATAAGTGTGGGGGGAAATATTTGGTTTATAAGAACCATTTTCAAACATGTTAAATAAATAGGTTAGATTAATTCACGTCTCGTGTGTCATGTGTGTTTGTTTTGAGTCATTTGACTGTACTAATTGTTTTTGTGGTTTATGCAGTAAATTTTTCCAGGAAATAACTAATAAGGATATTTGTGGAGAATTTTTTCCAAGAAACGAAGAAAATTTTATTTACAGTGTATGGAGACGACGTCAGGAATTTTTCTTGACGTCGTCGCCATCCCAACTACAGTAAATTTCGTCTTTTCTTGAATTGTTGAAAAATAATTTTTGTGTAATTTCCAGAAATTTTTATTTTCATAATCTTTGCAGAAAACCACAATTACGTTAGTACATTCATCCTATCTTTATTGCTTTCGTAGTGTCTAAACATAATAAACAAAGGTCGTACATTATTATCCAGTAGAACTTTACGCGTGATGTAGTGGTTTCTTGTCTTTAATTTGCAGGTTATATTTGATGAGAAGAAGCCCGGAAGTTCTTAGGATTTTTACGTGGACGATTATTGGATGACGATTTATCCGGTTTATCTTGTTTCTTCTCCAATATTGAGCAAAACCAGATGAGTACTAGTTTCTTTTGCTTTTTATTACTTTCTATTTATTCATTTTTCGGGTACTTATAGAACATTGGGGACAATGTTCAAAATAAGTGTAGGGGAAATAAAGCCTTAAAAACTATTTCTTCATTTTCATTTGCTTTATCCTTAAAAAGATGTGTAATATACTTAAACATAGCTTAGATGGTAATTTTGACCCAAATATAAAAAAAATTATGGCACATTCTGATGAAAACTTAGTATTAGAAGCGTCTCATGGATATGAGATATTTTACTAGCACAAAAACCCTACCACTTAAAAAAATTTCACCCTAAAAATATGAAGTTCGCCTTTAGATCTTTAGGAATTAAAAAGCACCCATCTTTGGTGCTTAGATAATTTTTACCTTTAGCTTATTCGAGTTAAGGATTTGAGCAAGCATATGTGTCTCGTTCATGGATTTGTGCGAGCATGTGTGGTTTTGTCGCTTTTTGTAGAGCAATAATATTGGTTAGGATTATGAGAGTGTACCGGTAGTATATTAAATTCTAGAACTTGTTTTAGTGATGTATCCCGAGACCACTAGTGAGATCGCTTTCGTGTGATTAAGATTTGATATATGATAAAAGGCATTAGGATAAACCCTTGTTTTTAGCCTGTATTTTGTATAGTTATGATGGTCTCCCTGATCATGTAACTACCCCCACACCTTTGCTTCACACTCATTTTTAGTGCAAGATACCCCTAGTACAATCCTCCGAGCCTATCCTTTTCGCGGTTCTTGTAATTTTTTAGTAGATTCCAGATAATTAATGAAGAGCATTGTTTACACCCCACTAAATGTTACACCCAAATTTCCTTAGCCTTCCTTGTATGTACTCATTTCTAGTACATTGTTGTTATCATATTTGTTAAACCCTAGTTAATTGTTTGCTTGAGTACATGGTTGCTAAGTCGAGTCTTTTATTAGTGTATACCATTTTGGGACTATTAGGATTCATGGTAGTTTTTATTTTATGGAGAAATAGGAAATAAAGTCAAATTATTACCCTCATATGTGCTTTATACACTCCATGTTTGTTGATCATTCTAATTCGGGTCATTAGTTAGTATTATATTATTGAGTATTAAAAACTCAAGTGTAGGGTTGCATCTATAAACCCCGAGTCATGTGTATTTATGTTTAAGCAAATGGCAGGGCAAAAGTGTACCCAAAAAAGAGAAAAAAATGAAAAAAATGAAAAAAAGAAAGAAAAAATAAAAAAATGGAAAAAAGAAGTGAAAAAAATGTACGGACTGCCATTTTGCTTATGTTTATGTAAAAAAGCATCAAGAAAAGAAAAGGAAAGAGTTTGATGTAGAGTTTGTATATCTTTGTCCTAGTGTGGTCGAGTTTTGGCTTAGCAACGCCTTATAACATGTATTCTTGTGAATGATTGACTTGCCACAAGTTAAATTTCCCAAATATCCCCCAACCATGTTTCCTTTACCTTACACCTATACATCACAACCCTTGAAAGACCTTTATGATAGTAATTCCTAGGTGCTTACGCCAATGCGGTGGAGGTTTGTTCCTTTATCAAGTCTATGGTAATTTATATGCTATGACAGGTAATGAGTGTTATTTTTCCGTTTCTCATATTGTTATAATTTATTATACACCCGAGAGAAAATGAGAATCCAAACACTTATGTGAGGTGCTAGTATATAATTTATGTGCTTTTAATTATGAGGTGTAATTGGTTGTGTCATGAATTATCTTTATTGAGTAAGTTAAATGCCCATGATATTGCTATTGTCTAGGTAAAAAAGCTCATTTGCTTGAGTCCAAGTGTAGGGGTATTTGATGATGTGTCATTTTAGACACTTTTTCGGGGTCATTTAACCCCTAAATCATGCAAATATGCCCAAAATACATGCTTAATCATTTCTTTTTGTGTTTTTAGCACTTGGATGGCATTTGGAGGAAATACACGTGACTTGGACTCAATTTGAGAGGAAACGGACAAGATTTCAACTATACACGAAAACTGATATCAAGAGGGTATACAGTTCGTGAAGACGGCGTCACAACTCCTTGTGAGGGCATCACAACTCCTTGTGACGGCGTCAAAAGGCCCAAGAGATGGCGTCAGAACTTTTGGAGACGGCGTCAGAAGTAGCCGTCATAAAGAAGCTCAAGGAAGATTCTACGGGTTGACGGCGTCGCAATTAACAAGCGACGCCGTCGCGACTTTTTTCCTATATATACAACCATAGTTTTAGGGTTTTAAGAGAGGAATTCATGGGTAATACTTATGGAACGACTTGGTGCATTATTGTAGACGTTTTTAGGGTTTTTTTAACCCTATTGTATCCACCATTACTCTATGTTTTAATAAAGTGAAGTTCTTTTATCATTTTAATCTTTCGATATGTCTATGTATTGTTTGATTAACTGTTCTTCGCTTTCAATTAACATGTTAGGCTAAATTTATTAGTGTTTGCTTATGATTGCATGAAACTTAGTTTGTAATTCCTTTTACTATTGCTTCTTGTTGGTGGTGTGTGCGTTAGGCTCTAGAAAACTAGCTTTATTTGATTGCGAAGCCGTCTAGGGAAACGTGATTGTGTAGAAAGGATATCATCGCAATAGTCTTCATTCTACCTTGCCCTAATATGGTTGATCACCTTTTAAGTGTTTGAACGCGTGTAATATACTCTTAGGAGCCTTGTAATAGTCTTCATACTACCTTACTTGTGCGTTGTCTTAATGGAATATTGCATAGAAAATGGATTCATGTCATTCGCTTGTGAGTTAGGAAATACTTACACATTACACCGCAAGGGTGACGGGCAATAGGATTAGGAAGAGCAATCTAAGGAGTAGTGCATGATTAAGTGAGCACGTTTGTTTACCTATACGTGTTTCCTCATTAGATTAGTTTAAAAGTAGAATTAGATTAGTATTTAATTAGTTTAAATCAAATCTCCCTTAAACCTTAGATTTTACTTGCTTTCTAAAAAAATATAAAAATACAAAAATATTCTTCTTTCAACCCTTAGACCTTAGTGACATTCGATTCGAGGCTACCCAAACTATTCCCCTAGAGAACGATAACAACCCCCGAGTCTTGCCTATACTACACTGCAACGATTAGGTACACTACCTAGGGGATTGTAAAACTTTGGTTTGAAGTTCACACACATCACACCCATCAAGGTAATGGTCAAGTCAAAGACTACAAGATTGACCTTTTGGTGCAACAATATGAACAATTCGTTATTTTCGAAGACAAATCTATAGATAGTGTTTTTGCCTGATTTAATACCATTATTACTAGTTCTAAAAGCTCTTTATGAAGGTTACTCTAGCAAGAACTATGCTAGAAAGTTTCTTAGGGCTCCACATCTTAAACGGAGAGCAAAGGTCACGGCGATCGAAGAGTCAAAATACTTGACATCACTATCACTTAATGAACTCATCCGGAACCTTAACGTTCACGAATTGGTCATCAAGAAAGATTATGAAATAGTCAAAAGTAAAGGAAAAAGGAAATTTCTTGCCTTAAGGCTAAAAAGGAATCTAGTGATGGAGAAAGTTCGTCTTCTGGAAGTAAAGACGAATAATACGCCATGGCGGTTAGAGACTTCAAGAATTCTTCAAGAGAAGAGGTAGGTTCATAAGACAACAACGGAATGATGAAAAGAAATTCTAAAGAAGCCGAGACGACAAGAACGGAAAAAGTAAAAGGAAGTGTTTTAGATGCGGAGATCCGAATCATCTTATCGGAGAATGTTCGAAACCACCGAGAGACAAGAACTAAAGGGCTTTTGTCGGAGGTTTTGATGAGGTGTCATTTTATACACTATTTCAGGGTCATTTAACCCCTTAAATCATGCAAATATGCTCAGATTATGTGCTTAATCGTTTGTTTTTAGCACTTAGATGGCATTTGGAGGAAATACACGTGACTTGGGCTCATTTGGAGAAGAAACGGACAAGACTACGGACCTATACTAAATCTCTTGAAGAATTGTGCTCACAGAGTGTGGAGACGGCGTCGCAAGCATAAAGCGATGTCGTCGCGATCTATCTAGTGACGGCGTTAGAAAATTGACGACGGCGTTAGGACGTAATCCACTTAAATCAGACCTAAAAGATTCTATCTTGTGACGGCGTCGCGCCTACAACTGGACGCCGTCGTAGTGATTTCTCTATATATACAAAACCGAATTTAGGGTTTTAAGTGTGTAACTTTGTATAACTTTTGGGAGCCAAACCCTAAGTATTTTGTCAGCTTTTAAGCCGTCTTTAGGGCTTAAAAACCCTATTGTAACTGACCTCAATCCATGTTTTAATCAAGTAAGATTATTTATCTTTAATCATTTAATATGTCTATGTATTGTTTGATTGATCTATGTTCTTGCTTCCTTTATAACATGTTAGGCTAAACCCTCCCTTGTATTTACTTATGATTGCATGAAAGTTGGATTGTAGATCCTTTTATTGTTGCTTATTGTGATGAATGTGCGTGTTAGGCTTTAGAAAACTAGCCATAAGATATTAAATTGGCATAGACTTCTAGGGAAATGCTAGAAGTGTAGAAAGGATACCATCTGGTAACAGTCTTCATACTACCTTACCCCTAATATGGTTGATCCCTCTTAAGATATTTCAATTGCATTTAATATACTCATAGAGGCCTTGTAATAGTCTTCATACTACTTTACTTGTGTGTTGCCTTAACGGAATATTAAATAGATGACGGGTTCGTGTAATTCGTTCATGACTTAGGAAATACTTACACATATCATCAGAGTGTGACAAGGCAACAAGATTAGGAGAATCAATCTAATGAGTAATGCATGATTAAGTAAATACACTATCTTATCATAAAGTTATCACCAATAGTATAGATTATAATTTAGTTTAATTAATTAGTTAATTGACCAACCTCTCAAACCATTAATTTTATTGCTTTTTATAAAATATAAAAATACAAAATAATCTCCTTTCAATCCCGTAGATCTCGGATAAGCCCTGTTCGAGCCTTCCCAACCTATTCTCCTAGAGAACGATAACAACCCCCGAGTCTTGCCTATACTACGCTACAACGATTAGGTACACTGCCTAGGGAGTTGTAAAACTTCTTGTTGAAGTCTAACGACAACCGCATCAGGTTCTTGAAGTGATAGCGATGAGGAAGATGATGAAAAGGCTAAAGACGAAACGTGTCTCATGGCTCAAGCATCTAGTGAGGTACATTAAAAAATCCTCTTACTTTAGTGATGAAAACTCTTCATTAGATGATTTTATTTTAGATAGCGAATATAGTAAATTATGTAAAATGAGTTTGAAAATAATTACTAAAACCAAACACTTAAAGGCTATCAGAAATAGTTTAGAAAAATAAATTAATGAGTTAAAAGAAAAAGTGTCAAAACTCAAGAAAAACAAAGGAGTTGATCTTGAATGTACAACGTGTCAAATACTTAAGATTGACAACGAAAAACTCAAAGAGGAAGCTTCCAAGATAACTCAATTTCAAAAGAGTACACACTCACTAAATGAAATGCTAAGTCTTCAAAAACCCTCCGGAGATAAAATGGGTTCAGGATTTAACTCATTTGAAGCATCAACAAGCGAGACTAAGAAAACTAAATTTGTAAAATCTCAAAATGCAGAGAACGGCCCCCTGATTAAAGGGGACGATCCCCTAATTCTCAAGACGGCCCCCAGAATAAATCAAGGACCGTCTCTCTGTTCAACAGAAAATGAAAAATCAGTTTCTTTTTAAAAATCCATTTTGAGTCCTAGACCAAAACATATAATGGTAAATAACGTTAAAGTTCCTCTTTGCTAGTGATGATGAGGCTAAACCTTCTTTAAAACCCGGAGTTGGATTTACTAAATCAGATTTTAGGTCAAAAACTCCACCTCTTAGAAAAAATAATATTTCTCGTCCTCGGTCTAAGACACCGCAACCAAGAAGAAATATTAGACGACAAAATCGTCCAAATGGCTTTCCCGTAACTTGGAATAACTTCCAACCACAAAGTTACATGCCATGGGAAATTTGTTCTCCATTTCCACATCCCAACCAATTGCAACAAATGCAAGGGATGTTTAATACTAACAACTTTGGACCCATGAGATATTAGGGACCAAATGTTTGAGTTGTTATGTTATATAAATATATATGCCTTGAAATAGATTTGGAGCCAGGCGAGTAGATAAAAGATAGTGGATGCACTAAACACATGACGGGAAACTGAAAGCTTTTCTCCACCTATAAGGCATATAATGGAGGTAACGTAATTTTTGGTAGCAATCTACGCGATAACATCATTGGTAAATGTACGATTTCTCATGACTCCTTTAATATTTCAAATGTAGAGCATGTAGATAATTTATGATTTAATTTGCTAAGTGTCAGTCAAATATCTGACAATAAATGCAAAGTGATATTTTCTGAGAATGGTAGTGAAATAATTAGGGATGAAAATGTCATAGGTAGAGGTATTTGGAAAGGCGGCTTATATGTGATGAAATTATGAAATAAGCCAAAAGACAAAATTTGTCTTACAACGATTGAAAAAAACTTCACTTTGTGGCATAGGAGACTAGGTCACGCAAATATGTGTCTAATTCAATCTTTAGCATCTAAGAAACTAGTTAGGAATTTACCTAAACTTAAGTTTGATCAACATTTCTGTGATGCTTGTAAAATTAGAAAACAAGCTCACGCTAGTCACAAAGCTAAGAATATGGTCTCAACGACTAGATGCTTAGAACTTCTCCACATGGATCTTTTGGATCCATCCGTCATACAGAGTTACGAAGGAAACCTATACACCGTAGTAATAGTATATGACTATTCTAGGTATACATGGACAAGATTTTTTAAAACCAAAACCGAGGCTTTCGAGCAATTTGAAATCTTTAGTAAGAAAATATAAAACCAACTAGGATGTTCAATAGTGTCAATTTAGACGGACCACATTACGGAATTTGATAATGAAGTGCAATTTGAAGAGTTTTGTAATACCAATGGTATCACACATAACTTATCTGCTCCAGTCACTCCATAATCAAATGGCGTGGTTGAAAGAAAAATAGGACTCTACAAGAAATGATTTGAACAATGTTGAATGAACAATTATTACCACAAAAGTTTTGGTGTAACGTCGTAGATACATCAACCTACATACTCAATTGAGTCCTAATTAGATCCATCTTAAGAAAAATACCATATGAACTCTTGAGAGGTAGAAAACATGTAAAACTCAAAAATTTGGTTTGCATTTTATTTTATCATTTTAAAATATAACCTAAGTTAAATAATAAGATTTTCACATTTAAAAACCTTAGGTTATAATTAATTGTGTATTATTAAGCTATAATATGAGATATATAGTTTAAAAATATATATAAATTCCCTAATTTATATACATAAATCCGCCCCCCCTAGAAATATATTTTGATTTTGTTATTTAATTTATTTACTTTCCTTTTTTTATAAAACCTATTTTAAGAAATAAGAGTAAAAAGGTTTTTAGCAAATATTGTGTAATCTTCAAAAATGAAAAGAAAATATTTTGTTCCCCCATCTTTTCCCTCATTTAGGCCGGCCCCTATGGGGTATTAGTTACCAAAATCTTTTATTTTTGAAGCTTAACTTATTTTAGGAAAAGAGTGTATGAAAAAGGAGATCAAATCTTTTAATTTTGCAGGAAAGTTATTTGTGTCTTCCCCTCCCTTTTCTTCTTATATGGCCGGCCATATTCACTCCTCTCCACCATTATTCTCTCAAAAACTTTACTCTAAAAACTTGTGTATTCATCCATAGAAGTTGCAAGGAAGAAGAAGGTGTAAGTGATTCCGGTTGGTTATTCAAGTTTCGGTGCTTGTGGTGTAATTCTTTGGTGTTCTTGGTATAATTCTTTGGTGTTCTTGGTGTGGTGTTCTTGTTCTTGTATCCATCTTAATCTTCTTAAGTATTCCATGTCCCTTGTTTCATCTTTGCATTCCATGATTCACATATGAAGTTTTCATAAAAACCTAAAAGTGTAAAGAAAACATGTGTTCTTAATCTTGTTAAATTGTAGGGCTTAATCTTGTTAAAATGGTGTAATAACATGTTATGAAACCCTAGATATCATTAGTGGTGTAATTAATAAGAAACTACAAGATTAGAAACCTTAGGGTTTGTTTTGATTGGTGAAAGTTAGGGTTTTTATGTTTAAAATTTCTGGGCAGAATTTTGGTCATGTTCAACGGGGTGTATCTTGATAATAAAAACGTGTTTTAACATGATTCTTGAGCCTAAACTTAAATTCAAGGAGTCTAGTTTCTGGAAAATCCGGGCTCATTTCAATTGGAGGTCGGGAAGGTCGATTTTTAGATTTTATAAGATTAAGTGTTGAATCTGGAATTTCTATCCGAAAAATTCAGTAGTAGTATTTGATTTTTAATTCTTAAACCGTAAGGAGTTAGCCTCTAAAATTTGATTTGGTAAATCTTCATGATATTAGCTACATCTATGATTTTTTTCAGAATTTTCTGAGTTGTATAAGTAGGGTTTTTACGGGTCAACTTTTTGAAGGTTATGTCGGATCAATTTCAGGATCAGTTTTGGTAACAAGGGTAAAAGGGGTATGTAAACTTGGAAATAAAATCAACCAAAAATCAGAGATATATTAGACATATATGAGAACCTCTGTAATTTTTGGTATATTTTTAGAAGCTCGTTTAAATGGTCTTTAACATCGGGAAACTTGCTTAAAAATATTGGCAGATTCAGGAAAATTGGAAAACCCTAATTTAGTTACCTTAAGTGTTTTAAATGGTAAGATTAAGTAATAAACTTATGAAATAAGATAGATAATAATATGTAATCATGGATTTATGTAGATTCGGTGAAGAGGTTTTGATCTTTTGTCTTTGTGTTTGTTCTCTCCGTTGCTTGTTTGTTAAGGTACGGATATTCTATCTTTCATTCACGATACATATTATTTGATCAGTAACTGCTTCTTTGGTCACTTGTACGCTTTATTGGCTCTTTCGTTTTCATTTCTTATCGGTACAGATATTCTGACCTTTTAGTAAGGACATCTCATGACTTGATTCTCATTTGTTTTAGCTACTTTGCTTCGTTTAATATTCCGTCTGATTTGTTATCCGTACTCATGACTCATTGATATTTGTTGATATTCTGTTTGATTTGATATTCGCATTCATGATTCCTTTGATCTTTGTTCGAATATGATATTAGATCCGTTATCTTGATTGAATTATTGGTAACTTGTTCAGTTTGCTTAAATCTTTGCTCGAGCTATTTGAACTAGTCATGGAGGTACCATGACCGTGTCATTGATGCACCAATGACATGACACTATCTGTGGCCGTGTGATTGGTCCACATCGTTCCCTTTTGAATGATGGCATTTGATTATTATTAGCTTACATTTATGTACACTCGTCATTGTACTTGTGTATATGGATATGACTTTGTTTTGCAGGGAGCGTATGGATGCATCCTAGGTACTTTGTTCCGTTCAGTTCAGGTGAATGGTTGTGTGTGTGCTATACACCCCATATCACATTTGGTACATCAGGAGTTGCAAATCCTGTGTACAACTTATTATGTGGCTATATGATTATATCTGTTTAGGGTCTATTCATGTATCATGTTTAGACATTTATCTGAGCTCGTGGGCATTCCTTTGTTGTTCTTGATTCTTATTCATTCGATTCGTATTTCGTATGATATTTGTTTAGCAGGTTCTCGTGATTCGTTTCATTCATTCTTTTGTCTTATTACCTTTTTATTATTATATCTGTTCACTGAGCGTTAGCTCAGCCGCATTTTCTTTTCCTGCGGCAGGTAATAAGCGGGAAGCTGGGATTTGAGTGTTGAGAGTAGGAAGCTTTTAGAGGACCGACCCTTGATAGATTTCCTTTGTTTGGATTTATGTTTAAGACTTATTTCGTTTGAAGATCTCTTTTCATTTAGACTTTGTTGGAATTTAATACTTTTGGAAGTCATTTTGTTACATGACTTAGTATTTTTATTTAATAAAGTCTTCCGCTTGCGTTTATATGTTCTGATATGACACCATAATGTGACTCTTGGTCTCTTTATCGGAGCGGGATGTTACAATTATGGTATCAGAGCCAGGTTACGCCCTGTAGAACCTAGGTTATGACCTGTGAGGATTGGGTAGACATTAGGTTTCCTTTTGATATGATCGCTTCCTTTCGTATTTTGATCTTAACTCTAAATTGTCTTCGCTGTTTCATTTGTTGATTTCTAAGATGGTCGGCACACGTGGATCTACCCCCTCGCACAAGAGATCAGACGATCATCATGATGTGTTTCTTGAGGGGGAGAAATGTGCAAAAAGGCTGAAGTCATCGAAGTATGAAAGATTGTATCTGGAGAGGTCATCGTCTGGAAATGTTATTGTAGTGGAACCAGGTCCTTCACTTCAGGTAATCAAGAACAGATGATGAATTTGGATTTCTGGACTGATTCTTATGCTTCTGGATGTTGATGAGATTTCAAAACTAAGCAAGTAACACAAGACATTATGGAAAGAGATTATCTTTGACAATTGTTGAAGCAAAAGTTGAAGAAGATGGACGAATGTGATGCTAGACAAAGATGTATTCGGAGAATGGAACATCTGTATCACATTTATAAGATGAAGAATTTCTGGCAATAGTGACATTGGTTTGGGGAGAAAGCAGAAGGAAATTCTTGTCATCTTCGAATCACGAATGATCACACCATTTATTCAACAGCTGTCAAAAGAGATCCGAAAGCTCAGCATATCTCTGATCAGATCAAGACTTTTGTTACTTGAAGAAAGGAAATTCAGGTCCTGAGTATATGGTTTTGTCCACTTCAGAAATTTCCTAGCAATTTGTCTTCAATGATGATGATGTTAAAGAATGGGACTTCCAGATGGGTTAATAGGGTTATAAAGAAGTAATAATCCTTATGCACAAGATTTATGGTGTTGAAAACTGGAAGAATCCTCCATTAGTCGAAGATCTTCTACATAAGAGACAAAAAGATACCTGGATGACCAAAGGAAGAGATCTATTCAAACTCTACGATTGTTCAAGTCATTAAGACATTCTTGGGAATTGGGTCATGCATAAGTTTATCACAGAGATTTGTGGCAAGAAGTGTTAATTATCTGCATAGTGTTCATTAACGAGCAAGGATTACAGAATTCCAATAAGAATGACATTGAAGACATGTATATGCTAATTATGAATAACAATGTTACCTGATTATGATAATACATGTTTGCTATGGTCTCTATCAGTTGTTCATCTGGAGTTTCGGAGATATGGGAAAGGTGTGAATGATTTCACCTTGGAATGAAAGCTATCAACATAAAAGAATAAATCTCACTGCACCAATAATTAATTACCAGGAATTGAAGAATAGAATGTGTTTTTATTTACTCTATGAGCTCTCGTACATGGAATCCATTTAATAATAGCAAGAAAGAGGAAAAGGGTGATGAGGCCTTCAGAGATACATAAGTTTTGTGATGCAACATGAGAGAAAGCTTGAAGGTCTATAAGAGTTTATTATAATGATGTCAGTATGGTTTGTGCAAAAAGAACTCACAATGGGATGGAAGTGGTTTCTTTAAGTTGTTTGAAGAAGAGTTTGAAGTTCGATGTATTATAGAGATCAACATAGTAGTTGGGACGATGTTCGCACGGTGAATGGAAGACCACTTCGGACCAAGGAGGGATCACGCCCCAGAATAACTCGAACACCTTAGGAGGAGGAGATTGTTAGGTTATGATTGTGTTCGCGTCGATTATGTGGTTTTATTATATTTTGTTATTAGACTTTATTTTGTTTAGTTTAATATAGCTTGTAATAAGGTTTATTATGCTTTAAGTAAGAAATAGCATAATAACCAAAGTCTAGGGACTAGTATTGTCAAGTTAGAAAATAAGGAAGGGAAGCCTCCCTCCCATTGCCTATAAATAGCCCTCTAATCTTCATTAGAGGGTGATGCTCTTGTAATAAACTCTCATTTTTCCCTCCATAATTACATTTGAATTTTCCCTTTACTTGCCCTCATTCTCTCTAATCTTACATGTTGATATGATTGATTCAAGATTCATGTGACCTATCATGAATACTTGATATATGTCTAAGTCTTTTCACCATCAGTTCAACATAACACAAATAGTTAAACTTTTTAAACCTCAATCAAAGGTTCTTTCAAAGCAAAAGATATTTCCAAAATTAATATATTTTTAACTAAGTAATTTCTTATCAAATAAATTACTTATTTTTATTAATATTATATAAAAGAATATCTAAACGTTCATATGACCTCATCTTCTCTCTCCTACTTTTGTAGTGAATAGACAGTTGTTCACTGTTCTAGATATCAAAAAAGTGTGGTGCTAACATTCATTAAATGCTATGTTTTAGCACACGTTCAAAACAAACCCTAATAACTTTTCATAAACTTTGTAACTTCCAATGGAATTTACCAAAATTCTTTAAAAAAGTTTCAAAACATTCACAAATCTCAAATCATATAAATCTCGCAACATCACATAACACAATCACTTTAAAACAATTTCCAAATAACAAAATTCTCTCATCCAAAAACACACACAAACACATCAAACTCACAAACCCTTAACAAAACAAAAATGACATATCAGCAAAACCCACAACAAACACCTCCACAACAACAATAAGATTAACCAGAATCACCAGAAACTCTCATTCCATTTGATCTTGCACCACAAGTTGATTATAGTCCAGACCTAATCAACATCAAACCGAACAATGAAATTACAACACTCTACCTAGAACATAACAACTCAAAATACTACAAAGTAGTGTCTGATTTAATCTCTAAGTGTTGTCTTCACAAAACATTCACCAAACTCCTTCTTATCAATACAAGATATGGATATGACTCTTGTTTATGGGGTGAGTATGGATGCATCTTAGGTACTTTGTTCCGTTTAGTTTAGGTGAATGGTTGTGTGTGTGCTATACACCTCATATCATTAATTTGGTACATCCGGGAGCATACCTGTGTACATTTGATTATGTGACTATTTGATTATATCTGTTTAGGGTCTATTCATGTATCATGTTTAGACATTTATTTTTGGGCATTCCTTTGTTGTTCTTGATTCTTATTCATTCGATTCGTATTTCGTATGATATTTGTTTAGCGCGGGTTTCCTCGTGATTCTTTTCCAATCATCTTTTGTCTTTTTCCGCTCCATTAAATATTATTATTCTATTTCACTGAGTCGTTTGCGCATCCGCGGTTTCTTTTCTGCGGCAGGTAATAAGCGGAAAGCTGGATATTGGAGTGTTGAGAGTAGAAGTCTTTGGAGGACCGAACCCTGATGATTCCCTGTTTGGATTTATGTTTAGACTTATTTCGTTGGAGATCTAATTTTCTTTTAGTCTTTGTTGGAATTTAATACTTTTTGGAAGTCATTTTTTTCATGAACTTAGTATTTTATTTATTAAGTCTTCCGCTTGCGTTATTTATATATGTTCTTTGTTATGGACACTAAATGTTACTCTGGGTATCTTTTTCGGAAGCGGGAATGTTACAAAAACCTACTCTTGATTACTTCTACGTGTTATGGATGCAAGTGCTTTCATTTTAAACACTAAAAGTACCTCACCATAGTTTGACCAAAGTCATACGAAGGTGTTTTCCTAAGTTACTCCCAAAATAGTAAAGCATAAATCGTTCTAAACAAACACACAATGAAAAAGGAGGAATCACTCAACATGACATTCAATGAAACTCCTCCCCCATCTAAAACATCACCCTTGGTGGATGACGACCTTACTTATAAGAAGAAGCAATAGGTTACCCGAAAAGAAAAACTTAGAAAATGACATTGAGGATGAAACTCTAGACATTGACGAAGTTGTCAATATTAAGGAATCTATGAATCATCCATTAGAAAATGTCATAGGAAACCTTAACAAAAGAACACTTAGGTCACAAGCCCAAAACTAAAGCAACTTCTTTTGTTTTATATCAATTATAGAACCTAAGAATATTAGTGAGCTTTGAAAGATGAGAGTTGGATAATTGCAATGCAAGAAGAATTGAATCAATCCATTGCAAATGATGTTTGGGAGTTAGAACCACAACTAAAGTGTACGACAATTATAAGAACTAAGTGGGTGTATAGAAATAAGCTTGATGAAAATGGCATCATGTCTAAAAATAAGGCTAGACTAGTAGCACAAGGTTATAATCAACAAGAAAAAATTAATTATGATGAAACTTGTTACCCCCGTAGCTAGATTAAAATCAATTAGGATTTTATTAGCCTATGCTTATGCCTTAGATTTTATATTGTTTCAAATGAACGTAAAAAGTGCATTCCTAAATGGTTTTATCAATGAGGAGGTATACGTGGTCTTCCTCCCGGATTCATTAATTTCGAAAATAATCATGTTTAAAAAACTTAGAAAGCTTTTGTATGGTCTTAACAAGCCTCCTAAAGCTAGGTACGTATATTAAAAAGCTTTTCTTATTAAACCATGAATATACATGGAATGGTATATAAACTCACTTTTTTTACAAAGAAGAAAAGTTCAAATCTCATCATTCTTCAAATATATGTCGACGGGCTTATATTTGGTTCAACTTGTTAAGAGATGTGTGTTGACTTCGCCAAAATCATGCACGGTGAGTTTGAAATAAGCATGATGGGTGAAGTAAACTTCTTCAATTATAAATAAATAGGCTTAAGTATATAACATACGTACAAACAAGTTTCTTTCAATCCGTTTGTACAAACAATACCTTGATCATTATCATTATTACCATCATCATTTGTTCATTTCAAGAATATGTATCTCACATGATTAACAACTCTCTTACAAATTCATAATCATTCCTTGACATCACTCATTCCATGATCTTCGTATTCTAAAATTCTCTGTTATATTCTGTAACATAATAACAAGGAAACACACAAGAATCTATACAATGTCAAATGATTTCAATACCACTAGGTATGAAAATTTTGACAAAGACTTGTGATAGCATTCTTATTCGATGTTGACTTTTAAAGGTTAACGAATAACAATTCTTTACGATTAGAGTGGCATAGCAGAAGTAGACCATAACCCACAGGTTCCGTAAATCGAAGTATTTTATTCACCCAAGTTCTACCAGAATCTAGAGAAATTCTATTGACTGTCACCAAGAGGTATGATCTTGAAAATAAGTAGACGTGTGAAAGGAGGTAACTATAATTATGGCACGTAACATAATTATAAATGCATCACACACGTGGACTTGTGACCTTGATTAGCCTAACTTAAATTCATGCCTAGTACCTACATCTATTTACTATAACTTTTAATTAAATCCCGGGACGAGATTTCTGTAAGAGGTGGAGACTATAACAACTCAAAATTTTCATCAACCTATTTTACTATTATCATAATTGTACGGGGAAATTTTTTGCTTTATTACATTACTTATATATCTTAGTATGTCATAACTAAAGTAGACAAGCTCACGCAACCTATCTAGGGCAATCCTATATGTCAAGCAAACATCATAACATGTCAAGTCAATATCATCCTATCATCATTACAAAGTACATTATTCCTATAATGTACCATTCACAACGTTATATCTAAACGGGCTTTAAACCGTTATCATATACATCTAAACCCTAATTCCATGAATGATTAATATCTAAAGTGAATGCACAAGCCACTAAATCATATGTACAAGCAATATAACATCTCATTTGAAATATAAAATCTCTTCAAGTCAAAGTACAAGTCTCTAAAAGCTCAATGTACAAGTCATTAAGGCATGGCATCTAAAAATAGCCATTTTACTCCGTTTTCAATTCTAATTTCTTCATCATCACTTTGTGTACAAAAGCTACTACAGACTCAATATTACAATGTGTAAACCTAATTATTCTATTCATTAAAAACTTTCATTACCACATTTTTACTCTTTAAAACCCTTAATTCAAAACTCAAAAACCTAACCCGAGCTTAAATAACACCACTATGACCCGTTTCTTCATTTATATTATCCATGTAAAACCTAAACCATACTCAAATAAGTTTGTATTACTTAATTTACAATATTTCAATCATCATTCCATCTTTATTTTCAAAATATACAAGATTTACAATGAAAACCCTAAAATCCTAAATGATCAGTCAGACCCGTTTTTCTTGTTTTAACCTTTCCAATCTCCCATAAGCAATCAAGAGCCATTTGTAAACTCATAAATGAGTTATACAATTCATAATCCATCATTACTTGGCAATATACAAGAAATAGAAAGCTAGAAACCCTAAAGAAACCATTACGAGCCCTAATCTAACCCGTAACCTTATTTACTCAAATCTGACCCATTTTAAACCAAACCACCTATCATTTTTCGTCAAGTATCCAAGATATAAACCTTGTAAACCCATATTAGCATTCACATTGTAAGCATGCTCGAAATCTAAGCCTTGAATTCACTAGAAATCCCTAAACCGTACCTTTTGGAACCCGCGACTCCATTTCTTCATTTTAGACCTGATTTAACACAAACCAATTACAAACATTTGCTCCCATTAATTATTCACAGACTTAAGAACATATGTGTAACCTATCTTGATCATAATACACAAAAATGCAACCAAGAAAACTCGTGTAAAACCTTGTCGAGCCTAAATCTGACCCGCACCTATTTCTTACCCATTTTAACCTATTTAAAACTCTCCCATGTGCAAGATACCACCATGATCCTTCTAGATTGACCTATAGCTAGGTTACTAAGTACTTGGACACTTCATGGCCGTGACCAAGGATAGGGACACGTGGCCTCTCTTTTTACTACTTCAGCAGCGGCAGGCAAGAAGGAGTAGCCAACAAATCCAAGCTACTATTGAACCTTAACACACTTCATTTTTTAGCCTAACTACATCCTCTAACTGATTGCTACTGGTTTGTCAAGATCTGAACCCATGGCTTCCTTTCACCTACTCATCTCAATTGACTTATATAACACCCTTGTATCTCCATTCAAACTCGCGCAACCATTTTCTTTCTATAAACCCTTAAGGCAGCAATACTTTGCTCCCATATGATCCTAGGATCATAAAAGACGTTCAAGGAGCGAAGCCCTAAAAAATTGAAGCCCCGGAGTCGTTATTCTAGGCGTACGAAGCCGAAAGTCCCGATTTCGACCCGTTTCTAAGCTATAAGCTCAAACCCAGGTTATAGATATTTTACTTCTGCTCATACACTCTCATAATGTTTATATGATCCTAAATATATCTTTGTAACTTATTTTTATTTTTTCAATATACTTATAACTCCACATAAAAAACCTAATCATAACATTTTCTATTTCTCATTTAACTCAACAAAACCATTGTTTTAATCCATCCACTTTTTTTTATTTAATTAAAGTTTCATACTCAATTCATGCTCATTTCCGTTTTTGATCAAATACGGTACAACCCGAACAACTTAATTTTGGCGTTTTTCTTAAAACTAAATGTTATAATGATTAAATATTGTTATAATCTATCCTAGCATGCTTAACTAATGTTAAATTTCCACTTTATGTGCATTATTGAAGGAATTTGAATTAAAACCCGAGCGTTTAGTTTTGTATCCCTAATTTGACCCGTTTTGCTTCCTAGCACTAACGAGATCATTATTTTAAACTTGTGTTACGTTAAAACTTCATATTTTAGTTTATTATAACTTATAAATATCTTTGGAAAAGGTTAAAGAACTTGCATGGAAATTTGACAATATTTTGTAATTATATCCTTGCTAGGGTTATATATCGTGACTTTCGGAAACTGATAACAACAGGACTAAAAATGCATTTTATCAAAGGTTTTAACTATGGGGGGTCTATTATGTTCAACTTTTCAAAGTCCAAGGTTTACTTGGCATATCTTTCAAAGTTGAGGGACCAAAGTCGTAAAAGTGCAAACTCCAAGGACTATTTTGCAACTTTTCAAACCCCATGGTCTAAAATGTAACATTTTGAAAAAGTATAAAATCATGCTCAAAACATTATCCAACATAACTTTAATTAATGATCATGTATTAGCATAATCAGGTACCTTGTTATTCACGATCAGCAGATACATGTCTTCAATGTCATTCTTATTGAGGTTCTTGTAATCTGGCTCGGTTATTGACACTATGCAATCATTAGCTCTTCTTGCCACAATCTCTGTGATAAACTTATGTTCATGACCCAATTCCCAGTATGTCTTGATGACTTGAACGATCTTAGAGTTTGAATAGATCTCTTCCTTCGGTCTTCCAGGTTCTTTCTGTCTCCTTATGTAGAAGATCTTCGCATGAGGATTCTTCCAGTTTTCAACACCATATCTTGCATAAGGATTAAACTTCTTTATACACTTATTAACCCATCTGGAAGTCCGTTCTTCAATATCATCATCATTGAAGACAATTGCTGGAAATTTATGAAGTGACAAAACGATCTTCTCAGGACCTGAATTTCCTTTCTTCAAGTACAAAAGGTCTTGATTGATCAGAGATAGTGCTGGAGCTTCAGGATCTCTTTGACAGCTTTGAACTAATGGTGTGATCTTTCGTGGATGCGGAGAGACAAGAATTTCCTTTCTGCTTTCCCAAACAATGTCACTTTGCAAGAAATTCTTCATCTGATCAATGTGATACTGATGTTCATCTCCTGAAGTACATCTTTGTCTTAGCATCTCATCCGCCATCTTCTTCAACTTAGCTTCATCAATTGTCAAAGATATCTCTTCCATGATGTCTTGTGTTACTTGCTTAGTTGGAATCTCATCATCATCAGAAGCATAAGAATCAGTCCAGAAATCAAATTCATCATCTTGTTCTTGATTACCTGAAGTAGAAGGACCTGGTTCCTCTACATTAACTTGTCCAGACGATGACTCTCCAGATACATATGCTTCATACTCCGATGTCTTCTGCCTTTTTGCACTATTCTCCCCCTCAGGATGAGCATCATCATGAGGATCGTCCTGATCTCTTGTGCGAACGGCAGAAGATCTACAAGCAGTTTGTGGTACCTGAGTCTTCTCAAACTTCATCTGGAGAGCCAACCAGATTGCTATGTCTTGTTGTTGTAACAGAGGATCAGCCTTCATAGCAAGGTACAATTGATGTTGTTGTTCTGGAACAGAGGATGATTGAACTTGTGCCGGATGAACATGAAGAATATGACCCGACATATAACTGCGTACAGATGCATCAACTAAAGAAGGAATAGCATTGTCAATTGCATTTTGAATCTGTGATGATATATGTGCCTGCATACGCCCACGTTCTTGCAAGATAGCTTTAGAGATTAATCTTTCCGTCTCTTCTTTAGTCGTTTTCCTTTCCAGAATCAACCCTTCCGCAAGATACACAGGAACTTGATCTCGAACTTGCGCAGGAACTTCCTTCTTAACTTGCTCCGTTACTTTCTCTTTCACCAACGAGGGTAGCGTTTCCATCATGACATCATGAAGATTATCAGCAAGTTGATCACTTGATGTCCGTGGCATGAACCTTTTCTTGAGATGTGCAAATAAGTAACCATATCGTCCCTGTAATTCATGAAAGAAACTCTTGTATCTTTTGAATCGATTGGGTTTTGCCTTGATCAATGATAGAAGACGATTGGTTTTTGTTAACTTTGGTTCAGATGAACCTGATGATGGTGTAGGATGAGTAACCGTCAATTCCTGGAGTTTCTCGGTATCCGAAGATACGAGAGTAGAGAGATTCCTAGGTGATCTAGTTGGTGAGGGAATTGGTGAAATCCTAGTCTCCTCTACATTCTTCCCTTTCACCCTTCTCCTTAATTCAAACACTTCATCAGTTATTTCATCTTCTTCATCATCAACATTTACAGGTGGAATAATATTGGTAACATCTACCATTGGAGTATCTTTTTCTAGTTCCACCTCCGTGTCCTTTGTAGTCTCTTCCTCCTTTTCCTGAACAATCTCCACCTCCGGACTTTCCTTATCACTCCTGGGCTCTAACCTAGTGCCGGGAATAGATGTGTCATCATGCCTAGGGGGTGAACTATCATCAACATTCTCAGAATCTTCAACAAGCTTCTCAATCTCCTCAGCTGCCAAGTGTTCGTATACCAGTGCCACATTTTCTCTTACTTCTTGTTCTTCACGACTCTTGTGCTCAGCAAGACTTACTTGATCATGTCTTGTAAAATCATCTCATCGTCTTTTTCTGCTGATGGCACTGGAACAGGTGATGTTAGTCGTGCAGATTGCCTTGACAGTAATCGAAAACAGATCACAGTTGATCATTTTAGAACACTTGACTCAACTGTCTCCGTAGCAGGGTTAGGTGACCTAGGGGCGCTAGGTGTCCTATGCGTTCCCTGGGAAGACTCAGTCGGCTGTGACTGAGTCAGAGGAACATCTAGCCTAAACACCTCTGCATACATCTTATAATGCTCCGTAAGCTTCATCTCATCTGTGATCATCCATGCTGGTATCCGCATCCCAACCTTGTTCTTGTTTCTTCCTGAATTGAAGATATTCTTCATAATATCATCATCTTGAAGATTGTGATAAGCATCTCGAGCACGTCTTGAAATGTCAGGAAAGATAGTCATATAATGACTGATGATGATCTTCGTAAATCGTGGGTATGGGATCGAAGTGGCAGGATGATGAAGCGAATAGTAAATGCCTTCCCACATTAACTCCGCATAATCCACATGAATGTTATTGACAAAGCAGTATAACATTTGCATTATCTGCAACGGTGGTTGGTCCCATCCCATAACGCGTGTAGTCAAGCACTTGGAGAATATCTTGCATAACGTCTGCCAAGGCTGTAGAAGACCAGATATCTTGAAATTAGAAACAGTCTTGAGTTCCATTGTAAATCCCAACACTTGTTTGTAGAATGGAACCATATCAGAGTAAGTGTAAGCTCTTTTCTATCCAGCAAGAACTTGAGTCGATGCTTTGATCCGTCTTCTTTCAAAGTATGCCAGAACTGTGCCATATAAATCCAAGGTACAGATGCTGAAGCTGCAATGCTGAATCGTAACGGATGATTCTTAATAATATTCATCAGAATCTTGCTCTCTGATGGACATTGCACATGCTCTAAGTCAACCTTCTTGTTTGCATCCATAAGGTCATATCGCTTGTTTGGAGGACACAATTCATCTGGATGAACATCAGCTGCATGTTGTTGTTGTGTCATGATGATAACTGAATGAATACAATTAAGGTGTTAGGAAACAAATAATTCTTTTGACATTTTTGTCTTTTTCCTCTCTGTCTGTTTTTATATGTTCTGGCAATTCTTTTTGAACATATTTTTGATCAGTTTTTTTCTCATGTGCTCGTTCTTGCTTTTTCTAGCACATGCCATACGCTTTATTCGAATTATTCTTTTTATTTACCATTTTTGTGTGTTCTGGCATTTCTTTTTCGAACACACTTTTGATTTGCTTTTTCACGTATGGATTTAGCTCTCTCTTTCTGTTTTTAGAATATCCTCACCAGAAATTCTTTGTGACATGATACTCTCTCAAGAAGGATGAAGATTTCTCTTTTGATTTGAATCAAGACACAGTTATGAAAAATTCAAGAGAAATCCTTCAACTTCTTAAAATTGTTTTAAGAAAGAGTATCATTTTGACACAATAACAGATTTTGAGAACTTTTTCAAAAATCATGTGACAAAACTTTTCATGATGTTGATAATTTTGGATAATGTAATCACAAACCCACAACTGAATGGACACTAAGTCACTCACTCCTCATTCTGTTCATTGCAGAAAACAGCCGTAGCCGGATATAACTTAGTCCACTTAAACAATTGAGATTTGAAATTAACATATTCAAATTATAAAAACTTTGATTCTTTCACATTTGATTATGAAGCCTAAACCATGAATACAAACACATCTAATTCAATAATTGAATGGACACTAAGTCACTCACTCCTCATTCTGTTCAATGCAGAAAACGGTCGAAACCGGACATGACTTAGTCCACTTAAACAATTACGAATAGACATATATGATCCATAGCATAGAATTCATGAAAACTTGTTTCTTTGCCAAAATTATTTGTCAGATTTTCAGCACACTAGAAACTGATCGTTTTGTTTTTCACAGACATTCACACAATAAGCATTACAATCATGAAGCAACAACATTATTACATATACAAAACACTTTCACAAAACCACAAACAATTAAACTAATTTTCACCATTAACCTTTACTGAGTTTTGACTTTTGTTGACTACCGAGTTTGACCAGTTGACCTTACCGATTTTGACAATTAGACTTTTTACTGAGTTTCAAAAATAATGACTTTTGTTACCATAAACTCAATATCATCTAAGTGTTTAAATCATTGACAGATTATAACCTGAGCACAAAGAACTAAACTCGGTAAAATAACAAATTCGGTAATGTACTACCGAGTTTAATCAAAACTCAATCCTAACCATTCTATGATCATTTTATGGCCTTAAGTCACTTTTTACACTAAATCTAAGCCTAAGATTATGCGCACAATATCATAAGCTACAAAACATTATCATAACACAAACTCGGTAAACCTCATCTTTACCGAGTTCAAACTCGGTAATCCCAAATTACTCAAAAACACCTAAGACATATATATCCACTTACGTTTGAGTAAGAAGTGAAATTACAATCGTTGTAATGAACTTAGATAGCGTAAAACAGATTTCTACTCAAACTCAGTAAAAGGATTCGGTAAAAAAGAAAAGTAAAAAATGAAATTAAAATCCTTTATATAGCCACCGAAAACAGTTTGGAAAATTGACATTTTCAGTCCCTGTACTTAACTTTTACCGAAAACTGTTGAAAAATTGTCACATTCAGTCCCTGTACTTAGTATTTACCGAAAAATTTTGAAAAATTTACACATTCAGTCCTTGTACTTTAGCATTTCCAATTTTTTGTTTGTGAATTTACACAAACTCCCCCTTAAACAATGAATCTTTTCAAACACTCCCCCTTGAAATAACAATTATGTAAAATTCATAGTCCGAAAATGAAAAATTGTTACTTTTTCAACTAAAACTCCCCCTCGAAAATATAACATTTCCAAATTTAGTCATCATGAGAGTTTATTATCAAAAAGATGTTTGTGAATGAAAATTGTAAGAACTCCCCCTTGGATCATGATTCCGTATTTTGCAATGTAAAAGATTTTAATAAGAAACTTGGAATCATGAAATAAAAGATTATAATTCTTTTTAAATTATGTTGTTTTTTTAATACAAAAAATATGTCAAATCTTTTTGTTATTTTTGAAATATTTATGTACATGATTGTGATGTATGATCTTTTCACGAAGATAACTTTGTCAGACTTTCCAACTGAGTTGGAGTCATACATCTCATACCAATGCGATGAACTAGATACTCAAAGCATTCTTTTGGAAGCGCCATAGTAAATAGATCCGCTAGTTGGTATTCTGTTCCGACAAAGTAAATTCCCACAGTACCCCTCTCAACGTGTTCTTTAATAAAATGATACTGGATGTAAATGTTCTTTGTCTTAGAATGTTGGACTGGA
>BQNB010079686.1:0-30167 GCA_026074375.1 Tanacetum coccineum | reverse complement strand
CTTCGCCAATTTCAAGACTTATCTATTTATATACTCGTTGTCATTGTCAAACTTTATTATGCTTCCGCCACATTTAACTCTCATGTGATCGGTCGTAAAACTTAATTAAAATTTCTTTTATGCAACGAGTACACTTTTTCAAACTTCCATGATTAGTGGTTGTTCTTTATTGCTTTGTGTTCGGATTATTATGATGTCACGCCCTCGGACACGTATTCCGTCCAGGCCCCGTCTGGGGGTGTGACAGAAAACCCTCAAAAGGGTTCACCGAATTTGGACAGAAGGTTTGTAGAAGAACCAAAAATCAATAAAATCCTATTAGGGTTTTATATTGCGTCTGATTTAATGAAAGGAAAAAAGAGAGGAGTTTTTGTGTGTTGTTGGATCTGTTATCAGGTGTGAATGAGCAGGAGGTTGAGGGTTTATAAACCCTTCTTTAGATAAGACTAAAAGACTTAGAGTTTAAGTCTTATCTTAACTCCAAGCTTTATCACAAACACCCTCCTCCTTATTACCTATGTTCAACGCATCTAGACTCCCTCTAGAATGATCCATATGGCCAGCTAGCTAGTTAGGACACCATAGGATTCTTGTCTTAATTGTTTTGGTCCAAATGGTTTACTATAGAAAGCGTATCATGAAGTATTAAACGAACTCTAAATGTTTCACATGTGTGCCTCCAATAGGCTCACACATTTCTAGTCGTAATGTTCTAATCCAACTACCACATTCCAAATACTCCCACTTGGGTTTTGAGTAGCACAGCCATTTAACTAACGACGAAAATGTCTACAACACACATTTGTTTTTTAAAAACTAGAAAATATCTAAGACAAGTTTCATACATTCTCAGTAAGCATGGTTATTTTAACTCTAGCTATAATCAACCCTTTGTTCAGAATATCCGCTAACCATGGATAAGGATACCTAACTATCCATATAAAAAAAAAGTTTTTTAACCATTTAGATTCGCGTTTATAGAACATTAATACAGATATACCAAATGAATCAAGAATCATCTTGCATTACCCTTTGTGTTCGGCCAACCAATCTCTGATTTAATTATGAAGAGGCGCAAGTACATTTTGCACATCAAGTGAGGAACAAATTCTTTTGTTGAATATAAGTGTTGTTAATCGTGCTTCAAATCACATACTAAAAATAGTCTTTATAAAACTACCATATTCAGGTTAGGATTGAACCTTAGAAATCAAAAAGTGATATCCAACAGACCAGAACTTGTTTGTATTCTCAAGTCTAAGGATGACTTAACTAACCATTTTTGAAATTTTACTTATGACAACGGATCCATAAAGTAATTTTCAAAGGTTGGGGTGTCCAATACGCATCCCTTGTGAGTAACATATGAGTTTGGCGGGAACCATCCATATATCCCGAATATAACCCAACACTCCATTTGCGTATATGTAAACAATATTCCTATGCACCTAAAGGGCCTACCAGCTGGAGCACTAAAATTAAGGCAGGACCACATACAAACCTGGGTAGGCGTACCCACCCGCTCCAATAATCACATAAATACTGGGTAGGCGTACCTATTTGATCCAATAATCTCACAAACACTAGGTAGGCGTACCCATCCGATCCAAACAATCATGCATCACATAATATTCACATAGCAGTCATAAGCACATAACTTGTCCCAAAAACAAAACTACATTTCGCACAGATCAATTCAAAACATTTCAGAACACATTTGAGTATCATTTTCCCCCACTGGAAAAACTAGTAAAAAATGAGGCTACGAGAACTCACCTCAAGCAAGTCTTTAGCAACCAAATCTCAATTACACAAGCAAATGCAACAACGCCCGCTCGCGACCTAGTCCAGTTAATGTCCCAATTTAATCATCTAATTCCAAAACAATCTTCACGTTTGATGCATAGAGTTTAGACGCGTTGTACAATTACCCAAAACAATTTAGTGGTGTGATGGTTGATGACTTAACTCCACAATCATATCAATCTTATTCCTCGATAATACATACTTATACTATTTAGCCTAAATAGATAAGTAATATAATAAATATTTATAATTATTAATTATAAATATATCTCGACAACTCTATTCGGGTCACCTTAGTCACTTCAAAATAATCACTATACGGTTGAAAATGAAATGTTTACTCATAATAAACACTTTAGAGAAGTTTCGAGAAAAAATATATTTTGTTGTTCCCAAACTTAGATCTAATACCTTAGCTTGTAAGGTTATTGTCACCTTGGATAGATCCAAACTAACAATGAGAGAAACTTTGTTAAGATGTTTCACCAAAGGTTATGCGGAATCTAACCTTTAATGATCAAGAAGAATAACAATGAAATAAATGGAACAGTAAAATTAATAGAACAACGAGTTACACAAAAAGCTTTAATATTATTGATGTAATAATGCGAGTACTCAACCAGTACTAGGGTTTACACAACCTTAAAGCTATTAGAGAATGTATATTGAAGATGTATATTTCTACTCTAACCTAAGGACTCCTTTTATAGCATAAAGAGCCCTGTACAAGATAAGACCTAAACCGTATCTCCTAAATAAAAGAGATATACACAAAATATATTCTAAATATAACAATAATGCGCAATTGACTTTGAGTAATCCTTATCCTTAAGACAGCAGTAGATAAACTTCAGCAGTGGAAACCTTTCTCTAGCAGTGCGAATACATAACACTAGCAGTGGAAAAATACTCTAGCAGTGGGAATGAACATAACTAGCCATGGGAATACCTTAGAGCATTTTATTTCTAACAATCCTCCCCTAAACTTGATACTCCAATCTTCAAATCAAGTTTCTTAAATAAAATGTTAATCCTGAAGAGGATGCTTCCAAACATCTTGTCATCTTGGACTATTTGCTATACCATATATATTTATCAGAAGTTCATTAGCCATTTTTAAATACTAGTCTACTTGTAACTTGTTACACAGCAGCAATGTTGTGAGTCCTTTTGTCAAAGGGTAGTCTTTCTCCACTAGCATAAAAATCTCATGTCCTCTTTCAGTAGATACATGGTGAACACCACATGTGTCATAGAGCCTCCATTCCAAGGGATCATGCATGTATCTTTGAAGTGCCCATAGCTAGTCTCTAGGATCTGGTTTATATAGTCTCTTTAGCTCAACCCAAAGCTCCTTTTCTTTGTCCTCTATAGGATTTGTAGTGCTGAAAGTCTTCTTGACCAAACTCCAAAGCCTATCCAGATCCTCTCTATCAAACCTCTTTAGCATCTCTTCAAATGTTTAATAAACTTCTGTGTGATTCCTAACTCTAATGATTTTCCAATATTTTCTTTGTTCTTCAGAGTAGATTTCCTATTCTATAATAGGGTATTTTGCCTGTAGAGCTTCAATGTAAACTTCTTCTACATGTACTATCTCCATCATCTTCTTAAGCTCTTCCTCAGATAGCTCTTTAGAATCTTTGATTTGATGTTCTTGAGAGGGTTTTGATCCTGAAGCTTTAGCTGTCTTCAATCTCTTAGAGCTTTCTTGAGCCAACTGAATTCCTAGTCTCTTAACTCTTTCACTTTCTGTCTTGTAGTTCATAGGCACAAAATCTTGCAACTGTTTCCAGACTAGAATGAATTTTTCTTCAATTTGTTCAAATGTCATTCCCCTGAAGTCTTTACTCTTCCATCCAGCATGACTCTTTAGTATGGCCATGTAGAAATTCCTTTTCTCTGTTTTTGTTGATGGCTTACTCTGCTGGGCTTGATACTTTTTTATTTTAGCAAGGTTCCTTTGATACTTAATGAGTTCAGTAATTAACTCCATTTTCTCTTCAAGTGACAAATCAGCTTTAGCTTCTTCATACTCTATCATGTACTTGTTAATTAATGCATTGCTCCTATCAAGTTCAGCAATCATCATCCCAGGTTCTTTTTCTGCTTGAGCCCTGGCTATTTCAGCATCTTTCTCACCTTGTTCTTTAATCAACTGTTCTTCCCTGGCAAACTCCATTTCCAACTCTTTAGCCACCTGAGCATCTAGCTGTTCCTGAATCTTCTTCTTCTTTGTACCTGAAAACTCTACCATTTTCTCCTTCCCTTTTCCTTTTGCACTGATGGTTGGAACACTGGTAGTGTGAGAAGGTTCAATAATAATTCCTCTTGAAGCTCTTGTCCTTCTTGTATAAGGTGTTGTAACACTGGCAGTGGTAAAAATTGCAGCAGTGGGAAAACTTCCACTAGCAGTGGCAGCAGTGGGAAAGCTTCCACTAGATAGAACATTAGCAGCTTCCAAAGTGCTCAATACAGTTGCTGCTTCATCTGTGTTATCACTTCCTTTTCCAGTACTCTTTTCAATATCTCCAGTCATCAAATCCTCCCCTTGATCCATCCCCCCTGTGTTTGGAGCATCATCTTGAGCAAATCCTACTCTTCTATTCTCATTATCCTTAAGAGTCTTGACTCTGTTCTTCAACTGAGTGATTTCTAGGTCTTGACTCTGAATCCTTTGCTCCATAAGCAAGTGTTGTTGTTTCAAGTTGGTACACATGTCCATCAATTCTTGAAGTTTTTGTTGCATACTGCCCTCACCACCACCAAGAGAAGTAACCCCTGGTGATGCTTCATGAGGCATGGCAGAGGTCTTAGCAATGTTTTCCCTGTCCTGCCCTGCATCTAAGCTAGTGACAGTAGGGAAAGCCTCCCCATGTCTGTCATCTCTTGTAGGAGATGCAGTCTCATCTGCTCCAGGTGTAGGGGCTTTAGACTGAGAAATCCATATAGCCCCTCTAGTTAATCTCCTAGGTGTGGAAATATCAGGATGAGATTGTGATGGAAGTGTTATTGCTTGTGGTATGGGTTCTGGAGAAGTGGTTTGATCTTCTTGGGGTGTAGATTCATACTGAGCTGAGGGTGTGTGATGGGGCTCAGTTGGTTTTTCTGAGCCTTCACCCTGTGGAACTAACATAGATTCAAACAATTAGACAGTCCTACCAGAAAAACTTAGACTGTTGACTCTGAGGGTAGTAAACACTTTTTGAGTGTGAAATGGCACATTATAAGTCTCAGTATGTTTGATAACACCAAATTGACCCATTTTCAAAAAAAATTCTATAAACCTAGTGAACATAAGAAATTTCACCTTACTTTTTATATTCCTCACCATACCATCAAAAATCATTTTTGAGAAGTTATAAACTCTGTTGGTGGCTAAACAAACAATAGCAGTGGCAATGTTACTACTAAATTCATTAAAACCAGTACTCTTTGGACTTAAACACTGCATGATGGTATGAATGAGAAACTTCCACTGATGTGAAAATTGGCCTTTTTGAAAAGAAAATCTTTGGTTTGGTGAAATATTATAGCCCATCAGTGAAAGGTTTTCAAAAAGCTCATTGTCAGGCAAAGTGCTGATACCTTCATCATCAAGAAGTTTGAGATGCCTCCTGATTGATGATTCAGTAACAGTACGTTGCCTGCCATTAACCTTAGCAATAATCTTTGTTTCTCCATCCACTGTTTCGACCCTAGCAGTGGACCAAAACTGTTGGATGTGTGAAACATAGACAGTGGGACGAACCGTTAAAGCATACCTTATGTGAGAGGCCTCAAGGAAGTCCACTATCTGATGGAAGTCGGTATTTGACTCAGTTTTCTCCAAAATAGCTACCATGTTGTGATAATCGCAAAAAGCAAGCTTTGTCATTGTGTTTAGGGTGCTGGGAAAGATATGATTAGATGAGTTGGTACTGTGGATGACTACAATTGAGATTTTATAGACTCTAAAAGAGATAAGATTGGACCGAATCAAGATAATTGAAACTTTATGATGAAGAAATCAAGTAAAATAATATAATTATCTTGAAACACCAATATAAGAAACCTTATAGCGAAGAAAGTGGAGAAAATATCTCAACGGTTATATAAATTAATGTAACAAATTTTCAGTCAAACAGTACCAACGGCTATATTGTCAGCGGGAAAAATTAGTCTAACAGTGGAAACTAAGCCTAACAGTGGAAACGAGTTGGTCAAACAGTGGGAAATATTCCTAAGGATATTAACTTATCTTCAATAATCAAAAGTAAGCCTACCCTATCCATACACACACACTTGCATAAGCAAGATAGACATGCATGAATTCATGAGTCCTTTGCTCGCTATCTGACCCATGAAGAAAATTAATACACATATTCACCACTGTATCCCTGTTTAACCCATAATAAAAGTTCCCTGAGGCACCACCCTACCACATCCATACTAGGTCAAATGTCTTGGCAGTATAAGTCCCTTCTCCAATAATTACACACCCAAATGTCTCAGTACTCATCATACATACTAAGAACGCTTAGTTAGACATGAAGGTAACTCTTGAGAACCATTTTTGTGTATAACCCATGAATAAAGACTCATACTACAGTGCCTCGAAAGTTAAGGACTCAAGGAAGTAATTCAACTAGCCTTCATTGTCACAGAACCTTCACTCACCAGTGGGGATAGTCTAAGACTGGCCATGAGTATTCTATGAATACCCTAATCCTAGAGGTTCCTTTACCCCAACCCAAGACAGATTGACTTACAAAATTAGTACATATGATGTGTGGTTCCACCCTTGACATCATAGAGACTTCTTCATGACATGCTCATCCTGCAATTGTTAGTCCAAAACCAAGAAAAACACTAACAGTGGAAAGGTAGCCCAAAAGTAGGAATATTTACACTAGCAGTGGAAACTTAACAGTGGAAAAATGACTAACAGTTGCATTTTACTCTAGCAGTACTAACACTTATTGATCTAATAACAGAACAAATCCTATACTAATCTTTACAAAAATCAAGAGACAGACATTTTAGGGGTCGAGCATCCTAATACTTACAACTAAGTACTGGAACCTCCCCACATCAAAAGCTTTTGTTAAAAGATCTGCTACATTATCATCTGAATGAATATGATCCACATTAAGTAACTTCTTTTCATAACAGTCTCTTATAAAATAATGTCTTATCTCAATGTGTTTTGTTCTAGAGTGATAGATAGGATTTTTAACTATACAAATTGCACTGTTGTTATCAATATATATCTTAGTGTTCATGAAATCGTACCCATAGTCTAGCAACTGATTTTGTATCCATAGAACTTGTCCACAGCCACTTGCAACTGCCATATATTCTGCTTCAGTTGTGGAGGTGGTGACAATAGTCTGCTTTTTGCATTGCCAAGAGATCAACCTTCTTCCAAAAAACTGACAACCTCTAGTGGTTGATTTTCTATCTTGAGTAGCACCACCATAATCACTGTCTGAATATGCCACCAAGTCAAAAAGAGACTCTTTAGGATACCAAAGTCCCAACACGGGGTGACCTTTTAGGTACCTAAAAATTCTCTTAACAGCATGGAGATGACACTCTTTTGGTGTCACTTGGTGTTTAGCACATGCACAGACAGCAAACATGATACCTGGTCTTGATGCAGTGAGATACATTAATGATCCAATCACGAATCTATACAAATGAAGTTCCACATCTTTACCAGTTCCATCTTTTCCCTAAGGATTCTCCCTATCCATGGGAGTATTTGCTGACCTAATATATGAGAATCCAAACTTGTTGAGAATATCAACAACATACTTGTCTTGTGAGAGGAAAATGCCATCTTTATTTTATAACACTTGTAGGCCTAGGAAAAAGTTAAGTTCACCCATATCACTCATTTTGAATTTTTCATGCATTAGAGTCTCAAATTCTCTACACAACTTTAGATTTGATGATCCAAATATAATGTCATCTACATACACTTGTACAAGCAAAAACTCTCCTTTGTGCTTTCTGATAAACAATGTCTGATCTATGGTACCTCTTTGAAAGCCATTATCCAATAAATACTTTGACAAAGTACCATACCAAGCTCTAGGTGCTTGGTGAAGTCCATACATAGCCTTCACTACCTTGTAAACTCTGTCAGGGAGCTGTGAATCTTGAAATCTAGAAGGCTGCATCACATAAACCTCCTCATTAATAGTCTAATATAGAAAAGCACTTTTAACGTCCATCTGGTAGACTGTAAAGCCCATATAGGAAGCATAAGCTAAGAATAATCTAATAGCCTTAATCCTTGCAACTGGTACAAAGACTTCTTCATAGTCAATTCCCTCTTCCTGAGTATGTTAGCCGTGATATTTAGTAAAGTGATGGTCATTAAACAATCCCGAGCCTTGTATAGGAAAACGTAGTTTTCGGGAGTTTAGTTAAGCTAGTTGGGCCTAGTTGTCGGGCTCAAGCCCATTTGTTCTATGAACCGGCCCAACACAAAGCCCACTAGAATAGTCCACTCTTGGAACTATTTAAAGCCCTCTCCAAGTGTGGAGAGGGTGTTGCTTCTCATTTTTCTTTTGTGAAACAAGTAACCATTTTTTCTTTGTTTTTTACTTTCTCTCTCTAAAATCTATTTTTCTTATTTTTGTGTTTGAGGTGATGAAATGATATCCTAACAAGTGGTATCAAGAGCCAAGGTTGGGTTATGTGATTTGTGTGTGGTAACTTATTAGAGATTTTTTGTTTCGGCTTATTAAGTTTTGTTGTTTGTTTTTTTTCTATTCGAATTTTTTTTTTCCCATTATATCGTTCATTATAATTTTTTTGTACAAGAACCTTGTGGTTTAATGCTTGTGGTTTAGTGCTTGTAATTCGTTGAGGTTGTTTGTGCAAATCGCAAGGTCGGAAAGAAGCAAAGAATCGAGCATCATTTTAGCGAAGATCGAACGAGTGGGGTGTTTGGTTCGAACTAGCAACAATCGAACTAGCATCAATCGAACTAGCAACATTCGATCTAGCATCAATCGAACTAGCAACATTCGATCTAGCATCATTCGAACTAGCATCAATCGAACTAGCAACATTCGATCTAGCATCAATCGAACTAGCAACAATCGAACTAGCATCAATCGAACTAGCAACATTCGATCTAGCATCAATCGAACTAGCAAGTAGAAAAATTTGTTATGGTTGTGTGGATGGCTTTTTGAGCCGTGGTTTTAAGCACCAAAGGGAGGGATTTGTTGATTTTTTCTTAAGTGTATAAGTGTGTGTATTATTACCACTTGCTATGCATGTGTAGTATATATATTAAGGTAGTCAAAAGAGACAAAGATAGGTTCATGGGGGGGAGGTTGGTCTTGGAACAAGATGAGTAAAATGGAGAGTCTTGATCAAGTAACATAAACTTTAGTCCAAGCTTTTATGAGTTGTGTTTTTTTGTCCATAAAAGTGGGATTCATCTCCAAGGAATATATGGAGGAAGGGGAGGGAGAAAAGAATACTAGTTGGTTCTTGTGTATTTCTATGTAAGTAACTTGTATTTACTTGTAGTTCAATATGTGTAGTTTAGTTTATAAATGTTATAAACTTGTAATGTTTATAGGTTTTAGTTAGTTTATTAATGAACCTATGATCTAACATGTTTACTTGGATAAGTTTAATAAATACTCTTGGGTATTGGTTATAAACATAGGGTTTTGTTGGAAGCGTTAAAAAAAGTTTTTTGGTGGTTTTCTGTTAATGCGCTAAACGAAATTTATTGCGAAACGTTACGTTTTACGTTACCGATAAAATAAAATAAATAAGTTAATTTACTTTAGTAAATATTAATATAATGAGTTTCTTGACGTAAACTCTAATTTATTGGTGCCAGATTACGTGATTGGTGAGCTTAGTTTACGCGATTTAAGTTAACAATTCAAAATTAAAAAAGCAAAACGCGTACGAGAAAGAAAAAAAATTAATAGTGAATTAGATGACGCCGTGTCATTGATCAAAAAATAGGAATTGTTTACGTCCTTCCCCGTAAATGAGCCTCTGTACTCAAGGCTTCAAGTTACGACACTAGGTGAAGTTTCGGGTTCGGAGCAATAAGATGCGGATATTTCTTCCGGAATTGGTCTTAATGTTCCCAGGTATACTCAGCTCCTTGCCGAGAGTTACAACGAACCTTGACAATTTGGGATACAGCTTGGCTTCAACCTTTTGACTTCTGATTTCTATGTTTTCCTCGATAAAATAAAGCTTGTCATTAATATGGAGTCCATCCAACGGAATCAGACTAATGGTTCGTCGACATGGCACTTCTTCAAGTTGGATACGTTGGAAACCATATGACGAAACCTGCTCAAAATATTGAGGCAGGCTCAAGCTTGTATCCAATGGTTCCCACCTATCTAGGGCTTTAGCTTCCCAGTTTTGGCAAAGCGTTTACTACTCATTTCAAAGGCAAAACTTAAGCATAACTCGGTCCCTCAGCTTAAAATTTTAAACCCGCTTTACGCCTCACCATCGACGCAAACTCTTTTTGGTGCAGTCAAGTTTGATAGCGGAATGGTCTAGGCGGCTCAGTGATGTGTCTCGGCTTCGTGGCTTAGGATTGGGCTATAGGATGACGTCGGACTTCTATAGTAAGGTGGAAGTAAAGGTCCTGCCTTAGTTGCTAACGACTACTAATTTGATTTCCTGAAGTCAACGCGTTTTATGAATACACAAATACAAAACTTGATGCAAATAGAAAATGGTTTCATTGACAAGATGTGTTAAGGTGACTACTTGCTCAGCATGGCTGTCTTCCTGTAATTAGTCATAGTTGATCAGGTATGTATATTTGAGGGCTTACGATGCGACTGTCTCATTTCGTCAAAAAATTGTCCCTTGTGTACAATTGTCTTTTTTGTGTTATTGTTTTCACCTAATAATTGTAGGTAGTGATTTGTATACAATGTATAGTGAGTTAAGTAGAATTTACGTTTTCATAATATGTTATTTGATTAAGATACTTGAAATCATTCCGTTTAACAGAAACTGAAGGCGGAACGTACAACATAAATTTAAGCGAAAATTCCTAAGCGGATAAAGTCTAGCATTGTACTCATCCTCATGTTGTTAAGGTTTTGATTGGTATCTACCTCATACTATGGCGCATGACACCATTCCACGTGCTTCAGTACCTTTTAAACTTGGTTTCCTAGGTTTCGGTTCTTTAACCTCTGGGCAATCACTCCTGTAGTGCCTTGATCCCACAAAACCAATGTCATTGCAACATTCTGTAGTGATATTGCCTCCCGCTCACAGGAATCCTAGTTCGCGACACTCCCCTTCCTGGTGACCAAATCTTGTGACATTTTCCTCACTAGAGAGGACTAAGGATCTGGCTGATGATGCGCCTCTTGCTCCTATTTGCCTCCATGGTAAGTTTGCCCAGCGTAGCCTACTACCTTTAGCTGGGGCTTGCACTAAACCATAATCAGCTTTTGTCTTCGGTTTTGCTGCTGGTGATAGTTGTTCCCTTGTGTCTTCCCACTTCCTTTTATTTCTATCACCGATACTTAATGCCTTCGCCTGTACCCTTGTTTCAATCAGTTCTCGAGCCATGTGATTGCATCATGCAAAGTCGCTATTCTTTGAAGAAGTAACATTTCCTTTGATTTCCCTCGGGAAAATCTCGAATGTAGACTTTTCAATCATTTCTTTTTCGAGTGGACATCATACTCAGGGACACATCAAAACCAGTTCATAATGGAAGCGATTGTTGTATGCCTCGATGTCATCTCCTTTCAAAGTCAAAGTCCAAAGCTCTTGCTCCATCCTTTGGATTTCAGTTGCTGGGCAGTATTCAGTAGTCATCATAGCTTTTACGTTGCTCCAGGGGATCTGATTAGCATTAGCAAGTCCTAAAGTTTGAAATACATTATCGGTATCCACCAGCTCCCACCCCCCTAGGTTCAGCAGCCATGGACTCATCGACCGTGAACAACAAACAAACTTTACCTTGTTATCTTCAGCATACTTACAAATCTCAAACACTTGCTCCATCTTTTCAAACCAGCGTTTCAGTCCGACTACGCCTTCAGTCCCCTTGAAAGAGTGAGGCTTGCCATTCATAAATGTCTTATACGAACATCCATGCATCTCTGGTACAACAGTTCCTCCAGTATTTGTTGATCCAGGATCCACAGCATTGTCTTGTGTCAGTTCTTGTCTTATATTATTCTTTCAATGGCTTTGGCCACACACTTTTCCACTATCTTCCTAACAGATATCTTATTAAATCTCCTAGGCGGCATGATTCTGGCCACGTAAGTACACAATTCGTTAAGAATTTGTAAAGGTATGCAAAGTCATGGCACGTGATAATAATAGAGAAAAGGAAATAGAAAAGTGATATAAATAATCATAATTTAATCAGAATGGTCAATATTTATATAATTGACCGATAGAAATAGATACTGATATGTCAAAAGATAGACGTAAGAAATTTAAACCAAGTATTATATATATATAAGATTATATATAATGCAATAATGACAATCGGAAAAGTAAGTAAGGTCAAGGGATTATCGCGCGAAGTGGATATCGGATAGCGATGAAGGATCCTGTATTAAAAATGAAAGAAAAAAAAACATTTATAATACTTTTGTCGGTTTATGACTAGGTTTTGAAGATGATATGCCAGTTCCTTATTAACCTTGGCTCTAAGGTTACCCATCTGTAAACACCCAAATAATCAGGGTTGCAACGGCAATGGTAACATTGGGGTGCTACGTCAAAGTACAAAATTCAAGATATAGAAAATGACCTTAAATGGACGTTAAAATAAGGATTCATTCATGTCATTACAAAAGGATCAGTAGTTTTCATGTAAGGTCCATGTTTTGTTTAAAAATAGACTTAAGATTTTATAAGACAATAGTTTCATTGATTTAAAGAAATCATGAATCCCTCTAATAGATATCCGTCACGGGCTACCATCCAGAATATACCTAAGCAACTGAGATTAAATAACATGCTAAACGTCAACAAAATTGTAGAGGAATTCATAGTTTATCGGAATAGCGTGGGACACAGATCGAAGTAATAGATAGACTATGAAACACATTCAATTAGTCTAAACATGTATTAGTGCCTTAAGCCTCATGACACCGATCATTAACGTAATAAACTGTAATCAAACCAGCTACTCGAGGTTTGTGCTCCCAACACGGATACAGGGGTTACCAAATACATCCTAACGAATTTTCTCATACAGATGTTGCCAAACATCCTTACGAATTTTCTTCAAATGTAAATGGTCAATGGTCAACTATAAACTACAGCCAGACGGGGGCATGGTCTAGTCCCGACAAGATTCTCCATTTACATAGCGTATACCAGCAAGGCATTTAACGGTTATGATAAAAGGGGACTTAAATGGCAATACGGTAACTTAGGCAATATTGTATTCAGGGATATAGCATACTGTTTTGAAAAACACTTTGTCTAAAGAAATAACGCATGTTAATAAAATCCCCCCCCCCGTATTTAATTAAAAGCATAAGTTGTAGAAATAGGGGATAACGAACTCACTTTGATGTGATGGTAATCACAAGTATTCCACAATAAGAAAATGCGTCTACACGTACGATCGAATGCAAACCAAATCAACTAGAGGTTTATATAAGTACTAAACATTTGATTATTTATAGTCGGTTTGAGTCATCATACTATGTTCGGTGCTATAATAATTAAAGAGGTCATGTAGTGACGTATGAAGGAAGCTAGGACACTTAAAATCGTAAATTCCGACCAACTCGTCGATACGAACCCCGAAGAGGCCTTCATTATGAAAACTCCTTAGTATTTATTGTACTTTGATTAACTAAAACCCATATAATTCTACTATAGCTACTCACCATCTAATTGCGGTTTGTGAAATATGTTTTAAAATCGCATTGATAATTAATAATCATGATATTTGAACTTGTATAATCGCTCGTAACTAGTTTTAATCGCCTTTGTAATAATAGACATTTATAAAGTTTAAAACAAGTATTAAACAATATTATTTTAAGTGATTTCAAAATGTTTCGCAAAATTTATAAAAAAAAAATGAACTACATATTTATTCAGGAACAATAGTGCACAAGTTAAGGAATAATGCGTAACCTTTATCGTTTTTAGCCCGTTTCTTATGTCCACGCCTTGTATTAAAGACGAGTTATTCAAATTATAACATTTTATCAAATTTTACAGTTTTTCTGTGATGAATAGTGATTTTAATGTTCATAACTGTTATATATTTATTTTTATAGATTTAGTTTTCGTAAATCTCGTAAATGTTCGTACCTTATTCGTTTTAACCATGTTTTAGCGATTCTTTCGAGTACGTCTTCGTATTTAAAGTTTATTGATTTATTGATTGTTTTAAAGTATATAAGTTTTGTGATGAATAGTAACTTTTATAAAATAGTTTTATATAGTCATATATTTAACGGTTAAACTTGAAATCGTAGTTTCTTTTCGTTTAAATTCGGTTTTTGTTTTTTTTCGAGTTTCTTATATTTTGGAATCGTCATGACAGGTAGTATTTTATAAAAATATTAAAATGAATGCTTTATGTTTCGAATTAACAGCAACTTTTGAATATTTTAAAAAAAAACTAGTTATAAAAACTGTTTTTATAACCTTTTAGTTTAATACTTTGTTCTGTCCAGTATATACACTTATTTCACAGCCTATTTCTTACATCCTTAGAGTCTCTAGTCCATGATTTATTAACCACAACTAACACATGTATAGTGTACAAAATTATAATCAAAGCAGAATATATTTTAATGTTTTTAAAGTAACCTAATAGTGATTTCACTACATAGAACTTATATACACATAAATAATAAATTGTAAAGACTTAAAGGGTTTTACGATAACCTTCGGAGTGATGTATAATATGATAACCAACACAATATAAACCCACGTTTAGAATATAAACCATAGCTTGTAAGTTCTTGAAACTTAAACCAAGTGAATACCATAATTGTTAGGTTCACATAAATGGACCCAAACAAAGAAGCTTCGGTCACTCGAAGTTACAAGACAAAAAAGACTAGCTCGAAAAGACTATGTTATTTATTGTTTATCCATGTAATAAGGGCCCAGTTGGAAACTAAGCCCAAAAAGAAAGCCTAAAAGGCAAAACTTTTGTATAATAGTCCTAGTTTAGTCTAAATTTAGGTGGGACAAAGTTAGAGAAAAAGTTAGCCCTTTTAAAACTTTCTCATTTTCTTTTTTCCATCATATAGAGTTTGTAGCCACTCTTTGTTTCAATCAATCAAAAGTTCTTATTGTTTAATCTTGTGTGTCATTGATCTTGTGCTAATACTGAAGTTCTCCATACACTACATATGGACCTCTGCGGACCAATGAGAACGGAAAGTATCAACGGAAAGAAGTATGTTTTTGGTGATAGTGGATGATTTCACCAGATTTGGAATGGTAAGATTTCTCTCGAACAACGGATGAAACTCCTCAAGTGGTTGTGATAGTTTATTGTGAAGACTAAACAAGGCCACTTTTAATGCTACTGTTTCGAATTCTGTATGAATCAGTATAATGGAACGGAGTTTCGTGGAATAAGAAACTCGCCGGTTGGTTTTGAGAGTGTTGTATTTCTCATGAATTAGCGTTACCCTCGGTTTCCAGCAAGCAGCAACGACGTTGTCAAAGACGCGAAAACGAACTCTTATGGAAGCTGCCCGTACTATGATCATCTTTTGTTCGAAAGCTCCACTGTTCCTATTGGGCTGAAGCTGTAGCCACTGCGTGTTATACACTCAATCGATCTCTTTGTACACAGCTTCCATGGGAAGAACTTATTATGAACTGCTGAGGGAAAGAAACCTAATCTACATTACTTTCGAGTGTTATGGATCTTATGTGTAATCCTACCATGACTACGATGACGTTGGTAAACTCAAGGCGGGAAAGCAGTATAGGTATAGTTCGTTGGCTATGACCCACCAAAGAAGGGTACCGAATCTACAACAAATGAACGCGCAAGATTCAGGAAACCGTTCATGTTACCTTCGATGAACTAACCGAGGTTTGATCAGTTGTTTCAAACCAGTTCAGGCCTCGCACCTCAACAAATGACTTCTGAGCCAAACAGTACAGAACTCGAACTTACTGCTTTACAGTCAGGACGCAGCCGTTCTGCACTTGTAAAAGACCCAGAACCACCTAGTGTCCCCCCTACAAAGAAACAGGTAGACGAGTTGTTTCAATGGTTTGATGATGATGAGGTTTGTTCCGTACTCCGGTTGTTCCGATAACTCCGGTCAATGTTCCTGCCTGCCCGGCAACGAGAATGCCTATGGATTCACCTTCCACATCGTTATTCAGAAGGCGCTCATGCAGTTACTGGAAAGCCTTAGTACCTCATCAAGTACTCTACCAGACACTAGTGATTCTGATGGTGAAACACTGTTCGATCATGTTGACAGTAATGTGTTTGATACCTATGATGCTCCTGAAACCGATTCAGAGGCATCTCATTCCAACTCTGTCAATATCGATGTTACTCCCAACAACCAATTACCTCACGTGCAAAAGTGGACTCAAGCACATCCGTCTTGAAAAACATTATTTGGGGATTAAAGAGCGGACCTGTCTCTACCAGGGAAACCAGTTAGAAAACCGACGCGATGTGGTGTTTCTTCTATGAATTCTTCAACTCTGTTGAACAAATGACTTACAAGCAAGCCTTAAGAGCGCTCGTGCGGATTGAGGCGATGCAGGTAGAAATCATGGAGTTTGATCGTCTAGGTTGTATGGATACTTGTACCTTTCCAGTAATATTCTTATCATCGCTCAAATGGATTTTCAAAATTAAGTTGGATGTATATGGAGAGTCTGAAGAACAAAGCTCGGTTTCTAGTGCGCGAAAGAGATATCGTCAGGAAGCTGTATTGATTTTGAGGAAATCATTTGCTCCGGGTTGCTAGATTAGAAGCATATCAGACTCTTCATTTGCTCACGCGCAAGTATAGAACATGTTATTTCTAGATGGACGTGAAAACCGCCTGCCTCAACGGCGAACTGAATGATTGTTGTCTATGTTAGTCAACCAGGAGATTTGTAGATCCAGGCATCCATCGCATTGTACGGCTCAAGAAGATCTTAGATCTGCATGCGATAGGGAACACACTAAAGTTCTTGAACTTGAAGCTGAAGTTTTCAAACAACAAAAAATGGTCATTGAATCTGAGAAACGTAACTCTCATTTACAAAAGAACCATATTGATTTACAACTTAAATTTCAAAACTATAAACAGTGCATAGACACTTCCAGTGCCTCCAATGCAATTTTTGAAATTAACAAGTTAAGAAAGCAGCTTCAAGGGAAAGATGACACTATCAGGAATTTAGAAACTCAGATCAACATCACGAGAATGTTGAATGTAGGTTCCACTAAAGGTAGTTGTGACCAACAGGCTTTCGAAACTGACAGAATTCAGTTGAAAGATACGATTACCTCCCTCAGGATTCAGCTAGATGGCCTTAAGGTAGAACACGTGAGTTTGCAAAGACGGTATGATGAACTGTCAAAGGCGAACACTCACTCACGTACTGCGAACACTGAAAAGCTTAGTGCCTTAACTGCTGAAAATACCAAGCTGAAAGCCCAAGTGACTGGTAAAACAAGTAGTGGACCTTCAACCTCTGAGAAACCCAAAGTACTTGCTTCAGGGATGTACACCAACAGTTCAAAGTACATTCCACCTCCAAAAAGAGCCAACTGGGTAAAACCAACCCCGTTGCCTAAGAAAAAGCAAGTTACTTTTCAAGAACCTCCCAGGACTTCAAATAGACCCACACAGAAACCACCAGTGCAACAAAACAAGAAGCCTAATGTTTCTGTGAATCTGTCTACAAGAACCAAACCTGCCACTGAACCTCGCACCTATGCCCAAAGAGCACACTCGGAACATCGTATCTTTGCCAGTACAAGTTGTGAACGCGAGTGAGAGCTGCAGATCACCATAGGTAGTTGAATGTGTTTGATCATAATCAGTTTGTGCTGTCTTTGAAGTCTGTGAATACAAAACCCACAGGCCAAACAATAGTGTGAATCTTACTAAGCAGGTTTGGAAAGCAACCAGGAAGCATAATGTGATCCACTACTAAGACAGCTTGGTGACAACTAGAAAGGTTGTTGGTAGTGTTAAGGCCTCAGGGGAAAACCCACTGGATGACATTTTGACGTTGTATGATAACTGTCCTTTAAACTAGGATAATGGAACCATTGTAGAGGCTTAGACCTACCAGAGCGTTAGTTCTAGTTCCAAAGTTACTATGATCTCTAGGTTCACCGATTGCAAACTTAGTGATCGAAAGGCTGGTTCCAAGGGGTTATCTGATATTTTTGAATGCTAAAGCATTGTATCATTGTGTATATTTATCAGTGCATTATTTCTTTACAGACAAAAAGTTGTCTAAGCCCCGAACCATTTTTCTCATAAACAACTTGTTTTATCAAACATGTTCGGGTAACCATCAAACATTGACAGGGTCATTGTTTGAGGGGAGGAAATCCGTTATACTAACAGTTGTGCAGGTCTAAAGGAGTACTGTGGTCTGATTCTATTGCTGAAAGATTGACACGACCAACCGCTTACAAGTTCAAGACAGATTGCAGTATCATTCCTGTCTGGGTATTCTAAAGGTCTTGTTTCAATTACTTAATTGAATTTGTGCTATTTACCTCACCTCATACATTGAGGGAGATTGATAACATTTTAAGTCCTTCTAGAATAAAAACCTTTCACAAGTTTATACTTATTGATCGGGGAGAAACAATGAGACGTAAACCTGTAAACGGATATTAATGATTCGATTGATTCTAAATTGCTCAGTTCCTATCCATGCTATGTGCTAAACATCTTCGATGATCGACGCCATGTGTAGGGGGAGCATAATAGTGTTAAATATCACAAAATGTCAAGTACCAACAGTTTGTGTTATACACACGTTTTTTATCTTGATAAATGACATAGTAGTTTTTGTTTCATGTTCGTAGAAAGTGATCTTATGGAATGCTGAGGAGAGATGTGTACCTCAGGGTATTCGTATGATGCTCATGACCATCTGGTATTCGGTAATGCGCCCAGTAGTGAAGTGGATTTCCATAAATGTACTTGTACATGTTTGGATTTCCCCGGACTTCATATCTTTGGGATATATTTCAAAAACATCATCAGAAAGACTTCTGATTTAAACTTTCGTTTGTGCCCCAAACAAATTTATAAGACACATCGAATGCTTTTCAAATCATTTTATGCCACTTGACTTTACGGTAATTAATTGTATTAAGATGTATATCGCTGAAAAAGGAATTGTACGTTATAGTCAAGCAGATTGTAACTGTACTGGACTCAATCTTTCATTATATAGTAGAAATACTTATAGTGTGTTAGTCTTCGGACATCTGGTCTAGAGAACGGCGAACATTAGGGAATCTGATACTTAGGTATTAGAGGAACTAGCTTGTCACGTGCCGGAAAACCTGTCAAGAAGGTTCTTTGAATGAATCTATCTAATCACAGGTGCAGTATTAATACTGTAATCATTGATCCTCACGGAATCAGAGGTTAATGTAACCGACCAGATTGAGTATCGTCTATACTCGGTCCCTTCAAAATACAAAACCTTTGTGTGTTCACAAAATGTTTTTCTAGAACACATTAAGTGGATTTTACATAACAAAATGTTTTTGTTGGTGACTAAATTGTTTTATCATGGCGAATGACGACTCAAAGTATCCGATGGAAGACATGCTCATATCCTTACTCACATATCTGAAGAAATCAAGAAAGTTTACATACAAAGCTTCCGCACAATCTCTGAAAATCAATGTCTTCTTCAAAAAGACTAAGTTAGAAGAAGGATTAAATCAATCAAAGCTTTCCAGATTCCATAGATATGAGCATGTGAGTACTAAGATCAGGTTATGGCAAAGTCAAAGTGAAGAAGACTCACAATAGTATTCAAAGAAGTAAAGCTTAAACAAGTCAAAGAGTCAAGATCAAGTCATCACATCAAGTTCTGAAGATCATGATCAAGGTGATAAGATTGGATTACCGAAGCAAACAGTGAAGTAGACCCTATCAACTCGAGCTAAAGAGACAAGACGAGTGAGCTTCAACAACTTCTCATGACCTCATCTAGGGGGAGATTGTTAGGATCACATAAATGGACCCGAACAAAGAAGCTTCGGTCACTCGAAGATACAAGACAAAAGTCTAGCTCGTTAGTTGGTTATTTAATTAATGTTTATTAATGTAATTGGGCTGACAAAGAAAAAGCCTGAAAAGCCCAACAAAAGCTAGAAATGGGCAGAACATTGTTAGTTATATAAATCACCTTGTTTAGTCAAAATTAGGTTAGACAATCATAGTTAGTCAATTTATTTGTTAGGTTTTCTAGCCACCAAAAGGTTCTTCTTTCATCTTCAATAAAGTTTTTTTTCCTGCATCTTGATTCTACACATCATTGTTAAGGTTTGTATGAATGATCATGGAACCTACATGGTTGGAGCAGATTAGGAAGGATTCCTAACATAATTTCAGAACTTTATATTTGATATAATGGTTTTCATCTATATTTAAGTTGTCTCTGTATCTCATTAGTTTTTAATGCTTATTTTTGAAGTAGGTATGGAAATAAGATACATGCAATGGCGGTAAGTGGTGTAGTATTTGTTTCCCGAATGCAAGGGGTGATGTGTAATGAGCACTTTGCTTCTATTTGGCCCATCACGGACCCACTTTCTATGCACCCCTATATGTGCATAAAGGTTGGATTTGTGACATCGTTGCCAAAAACAATGGTTGCCCGATAGCATGGAAAATTGCATATAATCACTGAGGTTCCTAAATGTACACACACTTTAATCTTGAAAAGAAATATATAGATAATTTGTTATTTTGTACAAGGCTAACACATCTGCAAAATGCAATACTGAATACGCAAATTGCAATGTCCATTAATCAATCCAACATCATTAAAAATACTACGACAAAACCGCCACGAAGGCGGCGGCTTACACCTCGTTGGGATATGTAAATGAAATATATAAGTTGGTGGTAACTATAGGTGGAGTGTCTTTGATTGATGACACAAGTGAATTTCATGTTGGTTATCTAGTTTGTGGGTTCAAATCTTTTACATATAATAAAGCAAAACGCTTTTTAACATGAAATTTTTAGAAATTTTCTTATTAGGTATGAGGTTATTAGAACTTCCCTTATTAGGCAATTATAAAAAGATAATTAAATTATTAGATTGTTATTTTTCTCAAGGTTATTTAATAAAAAACCTAAAATATTTCCTAATTTGTCAAAACTTTATAAAAGTTCGTTTTTTATAATAGGAGAAAAAAAATAAAAGAAACACATATCCTAGGTATTTGTTAATAGATTTGGGTTAAATTATAACTTAAAAAAAACGGACTCCATACATCTTATTTAGCAGCACAACAAATCAAATACCCATCCTCTTATGAAATATCATTGATAAAAAACACACCTCATTAAATAAATCTCAATCATGTACCACACGCCTCAAAACCATTTATAAAAACCACACACATGTTTGGGTGTTAGGTCGAATGAATATCGAATCACACATTGTAAACTCGGTTAAGCTTGAGAGAGTAAAAGAGAGGAAGGCAAGTTTTCACAATTTTTAAATTTATAAAGAAAAGAGAAATGGGAAGGAAAGTGAAGTTACAAGCCTTAACCTTCCCTTAAGATGGAAAGGGGTATCTATAGGACGATGCTAATCCTTCCTTTATTTCTCACTAATCGTTAATTAGTCCCTAGAATTTGAAATGTAAGCTAATTTTCACTTAAAGCTTACATATCCTTATTACAATACTATCTATTACTTATAAAATAAAGTCAAAGCAATAATAAAATAAATAAACCACTAAAGCATCATAATTGACACTTTTATAATCTTAACAATCTCCCCCTAAGGGTCGATTATATTGGGCGATCCCTTCTTGATCTGAGTGGTCTTCCATTTACATACATCTCCCAATTGTCTCATTTTATCCTATGCTCAAACATTCTCTAATGTCTTCTTCATAGAATCGTAAGTATTCATCATCGGCATCACTAGGACTTAGGTCAACATATCCATACTTCACATCTTTGTTATACTTTTCCAATCCTTCCAAAACCCTCTTTAATGTTGCATCACAAAACTTATGAATTTCTTTATGAATCATCACTCTCTTTTCCTTCTTGCTATATTCTCGTATATCATTCCAACAACAGGTTCACATGTAATAGTGAACAATTCTTCTTTCTCAATGCGAGGGAATGTGATTGTTGGAGCAGTAAGGTTGACATTCTGTTGGTAGCTTTCCATGCAGTGGAAATTCATGAACTCTTTCCTAAATGACGGTAGCTCTGATAAAAACAACCAATGATCCCAATAACCTAGTTTCTCTATAATCCTTCACTTTATCATTAATACACAACAAATAGATATCTTTAGTGTCTTTCTTGTTGAGATACTTATAGTCTAATTCAGTGAATAGATCAATCTTTCCATTAGCTCTTCTCACTATGATCTTTATTATGAACTTGTGTTCATGACCCAATTCATATGTTGTTCTGATGATTTCAACAATCTTTGATTCTGAGTAAACTTCATGAGGATTGTCTCTTAGCTATTTATGCCGTCTAATGTGATCTTGCTTTGCCCACATATTCTTCCAATGTTCAACACCATATCGAGCATAAACATTAAACTTTTTGAGACGTTTACTTACCTATCTTGAAGTTCGTTCTTCAATATCATCATCAAGAAATGGAACTACAGGATACTTGTGTAATGACATAATATACTTCTTTAGACCTGAGTTACCATGCTTCAAGTAGAATAGGTCTTGATTCAACAGAGTCATTGGTGGAGCTTTTAGATCTCTTTGACAACTATGAACAACTAAGGCTTTCTTCTTTGAAGTTGGTAGATTCAATCTTTCTTTCCTGCTTTCCCAAACAATGTCACTCTTGACATAGTTCCGTGTCTGATCAACATGATACTGATGCTCTTCTCCTGAATTGCATCTTTGTCTCAACAACTCATCTACAACTTTTTTCAGTTGAGCTTCATCAATCTCTCATGTAATCTCTTCTACGAGTTCTTGTGATTGATGAGGTATGTGTAATTTCTTTATACACTATGTCAGGGTCATTTAACCCCTAATTCATGAAAATATGCCCTGATTTGTGTTTAATCGTTTGTTTTTATGGGTTTTTAGCACTTGGATGATTTATTTGGAGGAAAAATATAAAAGTGACTTGGGTCTAATTTACGAGTAGAATGGACAAGTTCTACGGACCTACACCGAAAAACTCTTATAAGAATGATGCTATAGAGCGTGGAGACGGCTCGTCGTTGGCTTCAAAGACGTCTGTCGTGTTCTTTATAGTACGGTCTGTCATGGTTTTGACGACGACGTAGGTGTTAAGCCGACTATAAAACCGGGCTCTTGTAGATTCTAATTGGCACGGTGTAACGACTACAACACGACGCACATCGCGACAACTTTTCTTATATATACAAAATCGGATTTTAGGGTTTTAAGGGTTGTAACCTTTGTAAACTTTTGGGAGACTAACCCTAATCATTCTAGCGTTTTTAGGCCGTACTTTAGGGCCTCAAAACCCATTGTAACTGACCTTATTCCATGTTTTAAGCTAGTATGATTGTTTATCTTTAATCATTTCAATATGGCTAATTGTTGTTTGGATTGATTTATGTTTTCTTTTCTTTATAACATGCTACGGCTCAACCCTCCTTGGTATTTACTTATGATTGTATGAAAACCTAGATTGTAGATACCTTTTAATGTTGCTTTTATGATGGAAGTGCGCGTTAGGCTTTAGAAAAAACTAGCCAGAAAGATATTAAAAATTGGCACTTAGACGTCTAGGGTAACGAGTGTGAGTATAATGGATACCATCGGCAATAGTCTTCTTACTACCTTACCCCTATATGATTGACCATCTCTTAAGATATTATATTTTTACATTTTAATATACTATTAGGGGCATAGTTTATTAATACTTTACTTGTGCGTTACCTTAACGAAATATTAAATAGACAGAGGGTTGTGTAATTCGTTCATGATTTAGGAAATACTTACACAGGTCATCACAAGTGTGACAATAGCAACTAAGATTAGGAAAGGCAACTCTTAGGTGTAGTACATGATTATGTAAATACAATTTATTATCATAAAGTTTCACCAGTTAGATTAGATTATATTTTGTTTTTAATTAGTTAAATAAACCAACATCATTAATACCTATGATTTTTTAATGTTTCCTTTAAAATAAAATACAAAAAAGAATCTTCTCTCAACCCCGTAGACCTCTGTTAGATCTTGATCGATCCTCCCAACCTATTCCTAGTGAAGGATAACAACCCCGAGTCTTACCTATACTACACTACAACGATTAGATACACTGCCCAGGGAGTTATTAACTATTTATTATTGAGTCTTTACGGACAAACTGAACAACAACATCAAGTTTTTTGGTGTCGCTGTTGGGGAATTGTTAGGTTTTGACCATTGTTTAACTTAGGTCTACTCGCTTTGAATCATGTCAAGTGAGATTTTTTTTTTCGTTTTTATTAGCTTTCTCGTAGCCTATCTCTTTCTTGTGTTATCTTAATTTAGTAAATCATTCTCGTCAACCACCATGGGAGACGCGAATCCTATCCGTACTCTTGGAGATTACTCCATGACCCCCCCCCCTAGCCACGAGGGCCTAAATTGATACCATTAAGCTCCTTGAAGGGAACAATGAGATACATCTTTGATCTGACACCATCCGGTTGGTGCAAAATGGATGATCATTCCACGGACTTCGGTCCGAGGATCCTAACCAAAATCTCAAGGATTTCTTAAAACTTATGGACTCACTCGACCTTGATGTTGCAAATAGGGAAAGAATGCGCTTGCGTTTATTTCAATTTTCCCTTCACGACCAAGCTAGCAATTGGCTTGAACGTCTTCCAGCAGGATCCATCTCCATATGGGAGTATCTTACTACTCGTTTCCTTTCTCAATTCTTTCCATCGTGAAGGACTGCAAAACTCCGTAACGACATCCTGATGTTTCAACAACATCAAAGAGAGTCTCTTTCTGAAGCATGGACTCGATTTAAGGACTTACTCCAAATAGTCCCTCATCTTGGCATTGATATTTAGCTCAAAGTCTAAATCTTTTATGACCATGTCAATCCCGCCACAAGACGAACCATTGACCAATCGGCCGGTGGTAAGCTTCATGACAGAAACACCGAAGAATCCTGGGCATTATTAGAGGACCTCGCCCTCTATGACAATGAAAGTTGGAACGACCCAAGGGACTTCGCTAAGCTTGTCAAGGCAATCTCTTTGCTGCAAGATGTCTCGAGTACATCCGACCATCGTCTCATCAAGCTCAAAAATCAAGTCCAACGCTTGATGGAAGCTCATCTTGCTCATAAGCAACCTATTCAAGTGAACAAAATCAATTCTTCATGTGAGATCTGTAGTGGTCCCCACGACACTCGGTACTGCATGGATTTCCCAATAGCACTTGGTCGATTATGCATCCTCGCATACCAACGATGCTGGAGGTAAGCAGTTCGCTATGAATCAAGGACCAAGAAGCTTTAACGAAGCCGCCAATGCTTGGAAGGAGAAGCCAAACTTTAACTGGGCACACGCCTAAACATTCATGAGCCCACAGAACGGCTTGTTCTTCACCTACTCATCTAGTTACCAAATGAAGCTTGAGAAGGCACTAATTAATTTTGACTCTTATCAAGAGAGAAGACTATCTAGCCTCAGAGCTCAACTTGCAACAACAAGACAACATGATTAGTAAATTAATCTTTTGTGGAAGGCCGTTTCTGAAAAGCTTGATGACACACCCGCTCGTAACACTGCTAGAAACCCCACGGCTCAAAGGGAATTTGCGTCCACTATAAACTACCCTACAAAAGAAGAACTTCAAGGCAGGGGATCAAAAGCCCATCAAAGTTACTCTCCTTGAAATATTTGTCTCAATAATCCTTGGCAGAACAAAATAGAAACCCCTCATCTCCAAAACGTGTTCATTTCGTTAATTCAATCATTATTTTAAACAAGGAAGATGAAGCTAAAGAAAGTACGAAGTCCAGTGCAACCGAGTATAAGGATCACGAGATGACAGTTGAAAGCAAAGAAGAGTTCGAGGAGAACACGATGAAGAAGAGGAAGATAACCCGAAACATTTTTGACGTTTTTCCCCACTATGAAGGAATTAGGGTATCACGAATGGCTCTTGAAAAATCCTCGAGGCTCATGGGTAAAGGCCAAGATTAGGACCGAGAACCTGAATAACATGAAATTTTCTTGCTTGATTGGTCACTTTGATAAAAAGCAAGCATATTTAGATGTAGAATCGCCGGTAAATGTAATGTCTAGACTTCATTATAATTGGATCATGAGTAGTCGGTTGGAACCCAAAAGGAAACCGTCAAACCCTAAGAAAATTTACAATTTTTTGGGGAGAGTTAGGGGGTTAAAAGTTTTTATTGGGAACTTCACTTACGAATGCGATTTCTGGTGCTTTGAGGATACCACTCGTGTTATATTTCAGAACCTTGTTCAGTGGTTTCGTTAAACTGTACGTGAAGCGACCGGGCCTCGTGTACGACAGAAGGAGGAAAATCATGTTTGAACCAAATGATATGGTCAAAAGATCGTGTTTAAAATACCTAACATAATGAAATGTTCAAAACACATAGATTTTAAGGACATAAAAAAAATGATCACATACCTCCTTTTTTATAGAAAGTGACGATGATAACAGTAAAAAAACCCATTCTCGGATAGCTTAGATTTAGGACCCGAATACAAGTATGATGAAAATGTATGCAGAGCCATTCGAAGCTTGATAGCCATGAAGGTTAGAAGAAAAGGAGGAAGTCACGTATGGACATGTAACTTCGAGTTTTCCTTTTTCTAGGCTTTTACAAGACCTCGTAATCAAGAAAAGCGCTTTTTGGAAGGCAACCTAATATTTACTTTTCCCGCATTTTAGAGTGTCTTGTGTTTAAATCTTTATCAATTTATTATTTAATGCTTTTGAATCATATTTTTGTACATCATGCTATGCTTTTTTTTAAACTTCGTCTTATTGGCAATCAAAGGTATTTTGCATAAATAAGTGTGGGGTAAAAGTTCCGGTTTTTAAGAACAATTCAACGTATTGAATAAATTGTTTAAATTAATCCGCGTCAGTTTCGAGTCACATGATTGTATTGACTAATCTTAGGTTTCATGCAGTAATTCATACAGAAAATAACTTATATAATCGCGTACAGGAAATTTTTCAAAGAAAACGAAAAGAAAATTTTCACAGTCGCTGGTGACGGCATCAGGGTTTATCCTGACGGCGTCGTGAGCCCAGCTACATGAAAATTTAAAAATTTTCAAGTATTTTTGAAAAATAATTTATACAACAATTAAAACTCGTAATTCTTTTACAAACCTAACCTATGATTACATCATTACTCTCATCCTATCTTTACTGCTTTCATAGAGTCGAACCTTAAAGTTTCGTTGTATATATATCTATCCCGCCGATTCTTCGCTTGGTGTAGTTGTCTTTGTCTTTGATTACTGGTTATATTTGGTAGAAGGAAGCTTGGAAATTCTTAGGAAGTTTCATTGGATGATTCTTGGATGACGATTTAACTAGTTATCACATGTTTCTTCTCCATTATTGAGCAAATCAAGGGAGTACTAGTTTCTTTTACTTGTTTACTTTTCCTTTTATTCGTTTTGCGGGTACTTCTATAGAATATTGGGGATAATGTTCAACTTAAGTGTAAGGGGGAAATAAGCCTTAGAAACTATTCCTTCAATTGCCATTTGCTTTGTCCTTAAAATGATTGGTAATATATCAAAACATAGCATAAAAGGTAATTTTAACCAAAATTTAAAAATCATTTATGACACATACCGACGAAAACCAAGTATTAATAGCGTCTCATGGATAAGAATTTATATGACTAGCACAAAAACCCTCAAAATTCCACCCTAAAAATGTGAGGTTCGCCTTTAGATCTATAGGAATTCGGGTATCCACTTTTGATACCCAAGATAATTTATACCTTTACTTGTTTGTTAAGTTCGAATGACAGTATATGTGTCTTTTCCGGTCATTACGGATGTGTAAGTATGGTCTTTGTACGCTTTCTCTGGAAATTGGTTTTCGGTATTAAATTATATGAGTATAACCAGGTAGTATATTTAAATTCTAGCGCAGGGAACTTATTTTTGTGATGCATCCCGAGAACGCATAGTGAGTATTAGGATTTCCTAGATAAGAGACACTAGGATTAACCCATGTTTTAAACATGTAATTGTTATTATGGTCACCTCAATCATATAACTATCCCACACCTTTGCCATGCACTCAATTTTAGTATATGATACCCCTAGTACAACCCTTCGAGCCTATCTTTTTCATGGTTCTCGTAATTTTCTGGTTAAGCTGGACTATTAATGAAGAGCATTGTCACCCTTGAACCAATTGTCTTCACCTCCAAAGCAGCCTTAAGCCCTAACTTATATTGTACTCGGCTTTTTAGTAACATTGTTTGTATTTATCCCCAGTTATTATTTGAGTACACGGTTGCTAAGTCCTTCTCCTTGTATATACAGTTTTGGGACGATTGAGATTTGTGGTAGTATTTATCATATGAAAAATTGGGGGAAGAAGTAATTTATTACCCCCAATAGAGCTAAAAAAACTCCATGTTATTTGATCCAACTTAATTGGGTCATTAGTTTAGTTGTAATATTTATGAGTTTATGTAAAAGTTCAAGTGTATGGCTGTATCTATAAACCCCCATGATCTATTATATGTTTAAACAATGGCATGGAAAACGTGTACAAAAAAATATATGAAAAAGAAAGAAAAAAAATTCGAAAAAAATATGTATATAAAAAAGTGTAAAAAATGTACGGGCTACCATTTGCTTATGTTTATGTTTATTATAGGAGTCTAGAAAGAAAATAAAGAGATTGATGTATAGTTTGTATATCTTGTCTGAGTCTTTAGCTTAGCAACCAAACCAATGTGTATTCGTACAAATAATTAGCTAACCCTTTCACCCCAAATTCACCAAAAAGTCACTCCCCAAATGTATCCCATTCATTTCCTTTTCTGTTAATGTTATCTTACAACCTAACACCCCACACACTTGTTAAAAAGGACCTCTTTAGATTGTATATGATTAATGCTTAAAGCTTTGCGGGTTGGAGGTTTGGATCCTTTACCGAAGCCTATGGTAATTTTTTATGCTTATGACAAGTAAATGATTGTTAATTTTCCGTTTCCCATAGTTGTTATAATTTATTATACACTCGAGAGAAAGAGAGAATCCCAAAACTTATGTGAGGTGCTAGTATATTCTTTCTGTGCTTTTAATTACGAGGTCTAGAAGGTTGTGTCGTAAATTGCTTTTAAAGAGTAGGTTAAATGCCCCTAATATTGCTATTGTCTAGGTAGAAAAGCCCATTTGCTTGAGGACAAGCAAATCCTAAGTGTAGGGGTATTTGATGAGGTGTCATTTTATTACATCTATTTTCAGGTTTTCGAGGTCATTTAACCCCTTAAATCATGCAAATATGCCCAGATTATGTGCATAATCGTTTGTTTTCAGATTTTTAGCACTTGGATGGCATTTGGTGGAAATACATGTGACTTGGGCTCATTTGGAGAAGAAACGGACAAGACTACAGACCTACACCAAAATCTCATGAAGAATGATGCATACAACCGTGGAGACGGCGTCGCAACCATAAAGCAACACCGTCGTGATCTTTCTAGTGATGGCGTTGAGGATTTGACGACTGCGTCAGGACACAACAAACTTAAATTGGATCTAGAAGATTTGACATGGTGACGGCGTCACGACCATTACTTGATGCCGTCGCAGTGTTTTTCCTATAAATACAAAACCGATTTTAGGGTTTTAGGTGTGCAACTTTGTACAACTTTTGGGAGACGAACCCTAATCATTATAGCAGCTTTTAGGCCGTCTTTAGGGCCTCAAAACCCTATCGTAACTGACCTTAATCAATGTTTTAATCAAGTAAGATTGTTTATCTTTAATCATTCAATATGTATATGTATTGTTTGATTGATTTATGTTCTTCCTTTCTTTATAACATGCTAGGCCAAACCCTCCTTTGTATTTACTTATGATTGTATGAAACTTAGATTGTAGATCCTTTTAATGTTACTTCTTGTGATGGATGTGCACGTTAGGCT
>BQNB010079685.1:1294-30167 GCA_026074375.1 Tanacetum coccineum | reverse complement strand
ACTTTTGTACTATGAAATAATACCCCAGATTAGCTTCCGCTGCTATATGTAAAAAATGAGGGTGTTATAAAACAGATATATACCATGTCGGATTTCACTAGGTGATTTTGGTCAGATACCTTTAGGGCAATTAATTCTTGTTTGGCATATAATATGCTCCCCTTTAAAATTGAGCTTCGGTGTCATGAGCTTAGCGCAACAGTAAATATTTTTTTATGTGAAGTTGTATCTGTTATAACTGTCACGTACGTATTGTGAACTTGTGGTCCACTTTTAATACTAAATTCAAACCTATGAATTCACTAACTTTATGTTGACGTTTTAGCATGTTTTTCTCAGGTGCTTAGCTGTGGATGTCTTTGTTTGCTTTATGGTGTTGCATTGCATTTGATCGATTTTCAAGAATTATTATTATCTATGTTAACATCGTTGTCAAACTTTAAAACCTTTTGTTCGATTCTGCATAATATCTAAGAACCTATGTAAAACCTTAACTATTTTAAATTAATGCAATGATGTTGGATTTTCAAACGTACCTTTAGAGGTCGTTCTTTGTATCTTGTGTGTTGTATATTATGATGTCACGCCCCCGGACACGTGTTTCCGTCCAGGCCCCGTTTGAGGGTGTAACATATATAGCGGTTTGAAACCGAAAAAACTAAAAAACCGAACAGAAACCGATAAGAAACCCAAAAAACCAAACTGCCAGAAACCGAACTGTTTTGGTTTTTGGTTTTATAAAAACCGAATATTTCGGTTTGGTTTTGGTTTTACCAAAAACCAACCCAAACCGAACCGTGCACACCCCTAATGTTTATATGACTTTACCACAAGGTTATGGAAATAATGACAATTTGTATAGTGTGCAAACTTAATAAGTCCTTATATGGTTTGAAGCAAGCCCCAAGATAATGGAACTAATGGGGTCGTTGCAAACTCACAAGAAGTTTTACAACCCTCTAGGTAGAGCACCTAATCATTGTAGTGTAGTATAAGCAAGACTCGGGGGTTTAATTTATCGTTCACTCAGGGAATAGTGTTGGGAAGGCTCGAACGGTATGTAACTAAGGTTTAAGAGGTGAAAAAAGATTATTTTTGTATTTTTTTATATTTTTAATAAAGCAATTAAAATCTCTGGTTTGATGGGGTTTGGTTTTAAGCTAGTTAACTACTAAACTAATTCTATTCTACTTGTGGAAAACTCGTATAGGTAAACAAACGTGTTCACTTATCATGCAATACTCCTTAGTTTGCTCTTTCTAATCCTATTGCTTTGTCACACTTGTGATGTAATGTGTAAGTATTTCCTAATTCATGAACGAATCACTAACCCGCCGTCTATGTAATATTTCGTTAAAGCAACGCACAAGTAAGGTAGTATGAAGACTATTACAAGGACCCTAATAGTACATTACACGCATTCAAACACCTAAAAGGTGAACAACCATATTAGGGCAAGGTAGTATGAAGACTGGTGCGATGGTATTCTTTCTACACAATCGCGTTTCCTTAGTCGTCTTCGCAATTTGTAAAAGAGGCTAGTTTTCTAGAGCCTAATGCGCTCACACATTAACAAGAAGCAATATTAAAAGGATTTATAAATTTTATTTAATGCAATCATATGCAAACACTAATAAATATAGCCTAGCATGTTAAAAGAAAGCAAAGAACAACAATTTATCAAACAATAAGACATATCGAAAGATTAAAGGGAAAAAGATCTTCACATGATTAAAACATGGAGTTAAGGTGGATACAAGAGGGTTTAAGAACACTAAACTCGACCTAATAACTGATAATAATCATGCCCTAAAAGTTACTCCTGAGTTCCACACTTAAAACCCTAAATATGAGTTTGTATATATAGTAAAAGAGGCGCGACGACGTCACTTGTAAGTTACGACGCCGTCTCCATGCCGAATCTTCTTGGGGTTTCTTTGAGTCGGTTACTTTAGACGCCGTCATCAGAAATCCAGACGCCATCTCTTTGTTTGTCCACACGCCATCATGAGCATTTGTGACACCGTCTCCAGCCGTTGTAAGGCTTTTCTTCATTGATTTTGGTGTAGAGTTGTTATCTCGTCCGTTTCTTCCCAAAATGACCTCGTAAATCAAAGCACGAAAATTATATACTAGCACCTCACATAAGTGTTTTGATTCTCTCTTTCTCTCAGGTGTATAATGAATTATAACAATATAGGAAACGGAAAATTAACACTCATTACATGTAATAGAATATAAATTATCATAGGCTTGATAAAGTATCAAAACCTCCACTGCGTGGAGTAAGCACTAATGAATCACTATTAAAGAGGTCTTTAAAGGGTTGTGATGTATATGTGTAAGATAAACGGAAACAGATGGGAAATATTTGGGTGGATTTGGGTGAATTAGGGTGGTGGTGAGTTAACTATCTACAAGAATACACGTAAAGGCGTTGCTAAGCCAAGACTCGACCACAATAGGACAAAGATATACAACTCTACATCAAACCTTTTTTAACACTAACTGGTATATATATATATATATATATATATATATATATATATAGGGGACCGTTCTTTGCAGAACCGCTTTTTTATATATAACCTACAGACCCACTTTAAATCAATTAGAATTTAGTATCATTACTTTTTTTATTTAATTCAAAAGGGTATAATAGTCAAAACACATTTTGACCTTTTTTTTGAATTTTTTAATTAAAAAAACATTTTTTTAAAGAATTTAATTTTCGGAATTATTTTATTTTATTTTTTTATATATTTTTTTAGTATATACTATTTTCAAAAGAAAAAAAATGAGTACATATATGTTTTTTTTAATATTGTAAATTCCTTGTTTCTAGTGTACATTTTAAACTTAATATGGTAATTGCACATATGTTTCTTTTGCACATTCTTTAATCTTCAAAATTTATAACACAAAATATAGACAAAAATTGATATCAAATGAAATACATTTCAAATACAAATAACAAATCAAAAACATAAATACATAAACAAAATTTGATATCAAATGAAATACATTAGAAATATAAATCTAACTATATCTATGATGTTCAAAAACATGTGTGCACTCTTCGAAAAACATATGTGCACGTTTCACTTTCTCTCTCAAATTCATTAGAACATATGAGTACCCTTGAAAGAACATATATGCACGGCTTCGAGAACATATATGCACAACTTCAAGAACATATTTGCATAACCACCGCAAGCTAAGTAGTCAATAAATTGACATAAACTTTCATCATCTGATTAGAACGTGAACCAAGCAACAATAACCAAACCCATCCAATCACTATACTAATAGCACCAGCAATAGCATATATCGACCAATAGTCCTCTGTTAAACCAACTTGAGAATCAAGAATCCTATTTGTATATTGATCTATGTTAAGCCTATCCTTCTTCGTGTACCTATTTAATTCAAAAACCCTAAGAGCAAGACCCACCAAAACAAGATGCAAAAGAAAGATCCGTAGCCAGAAAACATCACGTCAATGACATGAAGCTCCAAGATTTGGGCCCATTGTTAAGGAGTTACCACTACTTCCACTTAAGTGACTTCTCCCTGTACTCTACAATTTACTAATGACAACAAACTATATGTGTTAGTCATTTGGTTATACCATGACAACAAACTATTGTCCAATTTACTAATCATGTGTCTTCCAGAACCTCATTCAATGCTTTTGTACCTTTAAAAATACAATCCATATAACAACCATTATAATGAATATGAAAAGAATTAAAACAGTCACGAGTCTATACTAAATAAACATACATGTAATGTATTTAAACTTATAAGAAAAAATTGAACTCATGTCGAAAAGTACAGGTAATGTTATTGAAACTTATGTCAATACATGTGCATTTAAATTAATAAATGAGTCAAACATACATGTAATGTATTTACAAGAACAAAAAAGTTTGAACTAATGTCGAAACATACATTTTGACAGCAAAAACAACACTTGTTTTAACATTTTTGACAACAAAACTAGCATCCAAACAGCCCATTTGGACAATGCACCAAGCAAAGAACCAATTTCCTACAGAAAATAAACCAATCTGCCCCTACTTTAAGAGAAAGAACATCAACCAAATGAGCCTATTTTGACAGCAAAAACAACACGTGTATTAACATTTTCATTAGTCGTGTACATGTGCAACGTTTTTAACAGTTCCATTAAACACTTGAAATTGGTTTTTATGTCCAACACCTATTTCAAATAAGCAAGTTAGTAGACTCTATTAAACAAAACATGTACAATGTATTTTACGCTAACTTACATAACATTTACATAAATGACTTTAACGTAAAAGACTTCAACCATCTACCACTAAAGATCCACACATATCTAACCCAATAGGCCAAGAAATATCTAGCCTTATATGAAAAACTTCAGCCATATAAATGTTGCACATGTACATGACAAATGAAAATGTTAATATAGGTGTTGTTTTACAAGACAAGAACTTGTTAACACATATGCATAACAATGTAATACAAATGCATCGGTTATTTGTCTAAGTTTTCATGAAGCATGTCATATAATTAATTGCTTTCGTACAAGTGGACCAGATAAGCCATAGATTATTTTATTCTAATTTATCACAATTTTATTTCATCTAATCTAAAAGATCCATGTAAAATTAATAAAAAATATTATACCACCTATTTTCATCACCAGTCCCAACTAAAAGACCATAATTGATGATAAAAATTTGTGCACAACCTTATAGTTTAAAGATATTTCAAATCTAACATATATGCACACTCGGTAAAAAACAAATTGGCAGATCGATTTATAATTTCATGAAATCTTATAATCAAACACAAAACCTAAACCTATTAAACTAACAAAAAAACCAATATAGATCCTAAACAAACCAAAGAAAATAAACACAAAAGATGCCTTTTAATAACCACGAATTCGTGCTTAACGACAAAGGTGTAAAAGAAATCAACACACATCATTCGAAACAAACAATTAAACCTACTTGAAACCTTCATTGAAGATCTTGAATCCAAATCCAAAACTAACAGGGTTCGTGTGGATCTTCATTTTGTAGATTTGATCCAGTTCATGAGTTGTTTTTTTGGTTTTTTTTTTGATTTGATACAGTACAATCGTTTTTCTTTTGTGCTTGCTGGAGATTTTCTGGTGTCTAGGCAATATAAACTAGGGTTTGAAAAGAGATATGAGAGAGAAGGGTGCGGCTAGGGTTGGGGTGAGGAAGGAGGAGATAAAAGATGAGAATTTTAGATCCATGTAAAACTAAAAATGATAAGAAAAGAGAGAGAGAGAGAGAGAGATGTGGATATTATACGGTTTAAGCAATTTTTTAGGAAAGAATACATAATTACTCAATTGCCCTTCCTACTTATTTTTAATTATTATATAATTCAAATTATTTACAAAGATGCCATCTTGCATTGATATGATGTACATCGTGCATTATTAGGAGTAAAAAGGCTGGTTCTGTAGATTATGTAAAGAATATACCAATATACATAGTATATATCTATTATAATACATATATATATACAAATTATATATATATATATATATATATATATATATATATATATATATATATACATATATATATATATGGCTATTTATGAGTCGATAAATATGTGGAAATGACATGAAATGCCACCTCAATGATGACATGGTTACACCTCTAGCATTAAATTTCAGATTTTTTTTATAAAAATATTGGCCATGGCCAGGTTTGAACTTGTGACCTATGGTCAAGATCCAACGAGGTTAACTAACTGAGTCAAGCCACCATTTGTGTTCTACTATCCAAAACAATAATAATAAGTAGTATTAATGTTGATTCATACCATGTTGATATATTTTGATTTTTAAAAATATATTAAGATATACTCCCTAATTATACGGCATATTCATCCAAATTTCTTCCATAAACTATAACCCTAACATATCTATTCCTGTAATATAACAACCTTTAAGATATGTTTCTGCCATCAAAACCACAACCAAAATCCATGTTCTTCATTGATGGATTTTAAATCCAAATCCAACTTCAATTATGTAAGGTTTTTTATGTCTCTTTGGTCGAAACCACATTTTACGATTGCTAGAGGTCATTATTAATTATTTAAATATGGTGTGTGTCAATGGAGCCCAATACATATCAATTTACACTTTTGATTTGGTTTTTGTAATATTAATGGGTAGTCAACATGTCAACTAGAAGTTTAGTTTTTTAATCAATGTTTCATGCTTCATTATGTGTCCATGTGTGTGTGTGTGTATATATATATATATATATATCTATATATATATATATATATATATCTATATATGTATATCTATATATATATATATATATATATATCTATATATGTATATATATGTATCTATATATGTATATATATGTATCTATATATGTATATATATGTATCTATATATATATATATATATATGTATATATATCTATATATATATATATATATATTATAGTTTAAATGTATCATGTTCCTTTTTCCGTATCATTTGTTGACCAACATTAGACGACAATACTTTTTACTTTGAATGTTTTGTTTTTTATGCCTGAAATAGAGATAAAGTTAAGATTAATGTCACAAATATGATATGTATCAGTTGTTTGTAATTATTCAAGCTATTCATGAAGAGATGGTGTTCATTTTATGTTGCTGACTCTTTTTATTTATTGATAATGTGTTATGATTACGGTTTTGTTTGCAGGAGCTTGGTGTCACTGCACTTTACATTATCTTGACAATTGTGAGAAAAGGGAGATATTTACAGAACAAGGGGATTCAATAACCTTTGAATCAGAAGTAATCGCGGCCACCTCTTCCGCCGTAACCTCATTTTCCACTACATGGTTAGGGCTTATGTAATGTTACTTTTTACTAGGTTGATAGGGTATATCTTAGCACACCAACCAAAATAACAGTTATGGATCATGAAAAGAAATGAACATTAGACATGCGCAAAGATGGACTTCTAGATGCTTGTGAGACTAGACGTTTCCTTATCTTTTGGCTTCAATATAGATATCTAAGTTTATTGGTTTTTTGACCATGTACATAAAACTTCATTTTATTTGTAGTGGTGTGGAACCCGTAAGATAAGAAAGCAAAGGCTATGGTCAATTTTGGAGACGAGAAGTATAAGCATATTGTATGCATGAAGGCTGCAACAGTGGAAAAACCCATTACATTAAAGTTGGATGAGGAACGGAGAGGAAGGAAAGAACTTTCAACCCTGACCCTTAAAAAATTTGTCCATTATGGCTGAAGAAAAATTGCCTGATTGCCTATGTATGTATAGGTATGTTACGAAAAACCCATACTAGAAAAATACTTGCAGCTATATTTAGTATAATATATCTATCATTAAATTTTGAATGTCTACTCTTTGGAGGCTTTTCAATGGGAATGACTTCTAATTTTGATTTTATCTAGTTCAAGTTTTCTGTTGTATGTGATTTGGGACAAAAGAAAGCCTCCTTATATGTATAAATTTATTCATTACCTTGGGTCAAAATAGCTGGACTGTTTTCAACATTGTGGTCAATATTATCATCTTTTTGGGAGTATAAGAAGCATGTGGTATTCATCGATGTGGAAAAGGAAGCTTTTTTACATGCCTCTTATGAAGCAATTGTAGACACCAAACATATATAATTAGAGTTTCAAACTACTCTCAACAAAAATGTTTTTCTTTAGGAACATTTAATGAAATAGTAAACATATTTTTGGTTTGCTTTAGAGATGTTAAAACCCACAATTGGCTTTTGAACGGAATGTTTTGTTAACATTGGCACTTTAAGTTTTTTGCTTGTCAAATAGAATGCTCTTGAATCTGTGTTTAAATATCACGCCCCTCAGCGCTTGGGGCGTGAGGTGAGGTGAGGCAGTGGCCTGATCGCATCAAACACCCGAAGCAATTACGAAAAGCAGTGAGGCACATGCTTTAAGGCCACCTTAGCCGAGGCACGCCTTGGACGCTTTTTGGTGTCTCATGTCTATTGGGTCTTAAAACATAAATTTCAACTTATGATGTATATTATCCCTTTTTAAATGGGCTTATTACTATTATAAGCAAGTTAAATTGAAAGGCAATTTAGACATTAATTGAATACTTTTGGCATGAGTTTGGCTAACTATGAGAAGGCCTGGTTCTTTTTGGTGTTAATGCAGTATCTGTGTATCAAAAGGTAGTATAATTATATTGAAAATGTGTACGTAAAAAGTATGTGCCTTACCTACTTGAGGCGTGCCCTTTCGCCCAATCACTTTGCGCCTCGGCTTTTTGACCCTTGCGCAACAGAGCGCCTCACGCATTTTAAAACCCACCTCAAATTTGCTAAAAACAACATTTATTTTGCAAACATATGGTTTTGAGCAGTTGATAAATATGTATTATAAAATCAACGATCTATCTTGCGAATGTAAGATTATGGGCATTTGATATGAACATATATGCATAAAGAATATGATGGTAGATGTTTAGGTCAATGTTAATTCTGGCAAAGGAAACTTTTGTTAGGATTTTTTTAATTAACTATGATTTTCTTACAACTAAACCAAAATTGATTATTAAGAAAGCCCACACGGATGAAAGCTTTTGTTTTTCTTTTTCATCTGATACTTTAGATAATTTTTAGCATATGGCAAACTATTTGCAGTTATCGTCTTTCTTTCTGGATAGAGTATATGATGCTTTCTACAAGCTTTAATCTTATTTTTGTATCTTTGCTTCCTCTACACATATAGTGTTTTTACATCCACACTGCTTGCCAAACATGAGCCTATTTCGTAGGTGTAGCAGGATGGGCCACTGGACTCAAGCTTGGCAGTGATTCAACCAGAATCACACAAACATTGTCTTAAAAAAAATTATGAACCGAACCCGCCCGTTAGGCAGGTTATGTTACTAGTATGTATATATATATGTATATATGTATATATATATATATATATATATATATATGTATATATATACATGTGTATATATATATATATATATATATATATATATAATATATACGTATATAGATATATATATATATTCATATCCGTGTGTGTGTGTGTATATATATATATATATATATATATATATATTTGTTACATGTATATATGTATACATATATTAAATATTTTCATGTACTATTTATATATTTTTATATATATATATACAGTATATATACATACATATATTATAATATATTTACATTACATATATATACATATATATACTTAAATTTATATCTATTAATATACGATATATATACATTATATATTTCTTACTTATATATACATATTATACATACATATATATATATATATATATATATATTTATTTATATATTTTTACTTTTTTATTTCTTACATTTATATATCTTATTTATACATACATAACATATATATATATATTTATACACATAATATATATTTTATGTTTATTTATACATTTAGTATACATACATATAGATCATATATATACATACATTACATATATATATTATTTTATATATATATACTATATATATAATTTATAGTATTATATTTATATATTTTGATTATAGATTAATATATATAGATATTTATATACACATATATATATATATGATAATATGTATGTTTATATATGTATATATATTATAGATTATATTCTTTACATATATAAATATATACTATTATATACACACTCACACAAATTATATTTATATATATATATATATTTTATATATATATATATTTTATATATATACTATAGTTATTCGATAGACATCTTTTGCCTTGCCATTTGCTCGAGACATAAATAATACATGACTTGGAGTTTTAAATTGCACTCCTACACTTGAGTTTTAAAACACATAAATATAAACTAACTAATGACCCGAATTGCGAAGGATCCAAATAACATGGAGCGTATTAAGCACGTATGGGGGGTAATAATTTGACTTTCTTCCCCATTTCTTCATAAAATATAAACTACCATGAATCCCAATCGTCCCAAACTGTATACACTAATACAAGACTCGACTTAGAAACCATGTACTCAAGCAAATAATTAACTGGGGTTTACAAATGTGATAACAACAATGTACTAAAAGCGAGTACATAAAAGGAAGGCTAAGGCGATTTGGGTGTAACATTTTGTTGGGGTGTAAACAATGCTCTTCATTTATAATCTAGAATCCATCAGAAAATTACGAGAACCACAAAAAGGATAAGCTCAGAGGGGTGTACTAGGGGTATCTCACACTAAAAATGAGTGCATAGCAAGGGTGTGGGGGTAGTTATATGATCGGGGAGACCATCATAACTATATAAAGTACATGTTTAAAACGTGAGTTTATCCTAGTGCCTCTTATCACATAGCAAATCCTAATCACATGAATGTAATCTCACTAGCAGTCTCAGGATGAATCACTAAAGCAATTTCTAGAATTTAATATACTACCGGTACACTCATATAATTTTAACCGATACTAATGCTCTAAAAAAGTGACAAAACCACATATGCACGATCAAATCCATAAATGCGACGCATATGATTGCTTATTTCTTAACCCGAGCAAGCTAAAGGTAAAAATTATCTTAAGCATCAAAGATGGATGCTTGTATTCCTAAAGATCTAGGGGCGAACCTCACATTATTGGGGTGAAATTTTTGAGTGGTAGGGTTTTTGTGCTATTCATATAATTCCTATCTACAAGACGCTAATAATACTAAGTTTTCATCGGTATGTGCCATAAAAAAAAGTCAGGTCAAAATTACGGTCTATGCTACGTTTCAGTATATTACTCATCTTTTTAAGGACAAAGCAAAGGCAAATGAAGAAATAGTTTCTAAGGCTTTATTCCCCACTATACTTATTTTGAACATTGTCCCCAATGTTCTTAAAAGTATCCAAAAAACGAATAAAGGGAAAAGAAAAAGTAAAAGAAACTAGTACTTCCTTGGTTTTGCTCAATAATGGAGAAGAAACAAATGATCTCGGCTAAATCGTCATCCAAGAATCGTCCACATGAAAATCCAAAGAACTTCCGGGCTTCTCCTCATCAAATATAACCTGCAAATCAAAGACAAGAAACAACTACACCTGGCGTAAAATTCGGCGGGATAATAATATACAATGCAATTATTAGGGTTTAGACACTACAAAAATAGTAAAGATAGGATGAATGTACTAATTTAATTGTGATTTTCTACAAGGGTTAGGAGAATTAAAATTTTTAGAAATTACAAAAAATTAATTTTTCAAAAATTCAAGAAAATATGAATTTTACAAGAGCTGAAGTGGCAAACCGTCTGGAAAAATTCCAGACGCCGTCTCCAGACTCTGTAAAAAAAGGTTTCTTCATTTCTTGAAAATAATTCTGCACAAGTATCCTATTAATTATTTCCTGTAAAAAATACTGCATAAACCACAAGGAAAATTAGCAGAATCATATGACTCAAAACAAACATATTAGACACGCAAGACACGACGCGAATTAATCTAAATTATTTATTTTACATGTTTAAAATGGTTCTTAGAAACCAGATATTTTCTTTTACAATGTAATTCATGTAAAATACCTATGATTGAAATTAAGACGAGGTTAAAAAATAAAGCATGATTACAAAACAATTTAAACATATAGAAATAAACAAATAAAGATAAAAACACACGACACTCCTAAAATGCAGAAAAATAAAATTTAGTTGCCTCCCTTAGGCGCTTTGGTTTCTTAGAGAGTCTTTTAGCTAGACTCGGAGTCACACTCCTTATGTGACTCCTCCTTCGTCACTCATTTCACTTCCCGTATATCTATCTACTTTAAGCGACCCATCAAGATTATCCTATCAGTTTCCTCTTTATATGATGGATCAAGCTTATCCATATCCATGTAAAACCCACTTTCTAAATCAGATGCCCTTTCACATCCTCTCTAATAATCATCTTCACTAAGTACTACCCTAGATGATAACAATTTGTGTCCTTCACTAGTTAAGTCATCCATCTTAAAATCTTTATACAGAGTTTTAAAAATGACTTCCTTGATTCCATCTGTGAATGTGATTAAGCCTTGTTCATTGTCTAGTATTAGCTTAGTCATCTCTACAAATGGCCAGCCAAAAACTACTTGGGATAAACTAGGATCAATGTTAGCTTCCAAATTTTCGAGGATGATGAAATCCATGACGTGACTCATGTTTCCTACAAATACATGCATACCTCTTCCTATTCTAATGAAATTCCGCCCCCTAAATTCATACCCTTGATTTCTAATGGCGTTGTAACATGCTAAAGACATAACATTCATCGGTGAATCTATATTGATATATGCATTGGCAATGAACTTACGCCCTATCATGCACAAAATTTTTAGGTGACTAAGTACCCCTTTCTCAATCTTAAAGTCAGAATTAAAGAACCAACTCGGCATTTTCTCTATCAAAGACTCATAAACTGACTCATCACGCTTGTCCACTAAGTTAAGGGGTTCTTCATACTTCATCCATTCCCCTAATTATTCTACTTCCTTTGTATTTATACATGCTCTATCACCTAGATGATCCCGTTCTACGTCCCATGACCTGGCTTCCTGTTTTGGAATCGCTAAATTCTTCTCCTACTTTTTTCTCAACCTCGACAATTATGTCATGATCATTGTCCTTGTTGCATTACGTTCTACGACCTATGTTTCCATAGGTTCACCTTCTTTACTTACAACGGTGATTGTGTTGATGAAATGAATGCATTTGGTAGATGATGACTTCCTATTTTGCTCTCCTAGAGATGATTGAGATTGGTATTTTGGAGAAAGTAACTTTGATGGACTTTTAACCCCTTTGTTTGGAGGTGCTCCACTCTTATGATGAGCATGGGACACGGCATTTATGCGGGCCATGGAATCTTTTGCAATATTACGAGTGGGTGCATTGTTAATTTTCTTTGAAATAACCTTCCGTAATGTGTTGATTATGTTGATTACTTCATCTTGTTGTTGCTTGAGTTTGGTCCCAAGGCTAGACAATCTTTTTTCTTGATGAGAATCAAAATCATCTAATACCCTCTCTATAACACCCCGTGTTTTAGGGTCATTGACATCGTCAATAAATCCACAATGTATCTTTTGTATTGTACGTGTTTGCTTTAAATCGTAAACATTAAGTTTAATCGCATACGCCAAAAATTAGCGTTCAATGTAAACGGACATCAAACGATTAAATGTTTACATCAATCAAGTATTAAATAATTATTTTGAGAATAATTATGGTCTTTGTTCATTTTATTTTTATTGGTTGCGTAAAGTGTTTACGTTTCGCGATAAATTAAGTTTAGGCATTCCCGGAACCACCAAAACTTTTCTACGCTTCAACAAATACCCACATTTATACCCAATACATAAAAACTACAAAAATATATCATATATATCTCTTATAGGCCGGAGATGGAGCAATAGATACAAAAAATATGAGAAAAATCTTACAAGTTGGTCTTTGTACTTCACTACACCATTAAACCTAGGCATACCTTGTTTCTTTGACCAAAACCAAGACCCTTAAGACCCTCATCTTGTTCTTGACCACTATTGCATTCTTTTTTACTAAGCTAACTCATATATGAGGCAAGTATACACATACATAGCAAAACACTTAACCAAAAATCACAAAAACTATTCCTTTGTCCTCCTTATAAGCCACGGCTCAAACACCCTATCTATAATAATCCATAATAAATTTTCTACAACCTATACAATCCATTACACATCATTCCTAAGGTATATAAAAATGTTTGCAAGCATTGGTTAACCAATTTCAAGTGTTGAAGCAAAGAAAGAAAGATTAGGTTTTACAAACTAATCTAGGGTTTTTAAACATGCAAGCTTTGGTTTTTAATCTAAACAAGGGTTTAGATTGTGTTGTTCATCATCATACATCATAAGAAGGTCAACTAAAACCTTTTATGTTCTTGAATTTATCATTATATGCATATGTTATTACTTTATAGCAAGAATCACCATTTAGGATTTTTAAACATGTAAAAAGAGTTTTTACTTGTGATAATCATTTTGTACATTTTTACATATGTTGTGATGTTATATGAACACTAAAATAAGGTTATAATGGAAGTAAAAGTGATGAACAACCTTGGTTAAGCTTAAAAAGTGTTAATGAAAGATTAGGGTTTTCAATGATTTACATGAAAAGCTACAAGTAAATGTGTATAATCAACTTGATAAACTTGTTAATCTTGTTACGATGGACATATGAGGACAATGATGGACTAATGGACTTTATTATATGTAACACATATAATATATATTGTATAAAAAGACTTGTGATAAAGTTACAAAAGTTGAAAAGTATGAAAACAAAGTCTAAATATGGATGTAAGAAAGTCATCACTACATTCTGTCAAAAATTCGAATATAAACATGTCTATTTTATGTTTTTATAGAATACTACATCTCAAGACGAATCCGGACATGTAAAGAACTTGAAAAACGGATAAATAACGAAAAAGTTACGGTAAAAACAAGTAATAGGATAAATAAACGGATTTATAAAAGAATTTTTATAAAATAATTTATAAAATTTATATAAAACAGAAAGTTTGGTATTTTTAACAAATAACACATATTATTAGGATTTCAAAATGATAAGAATTGTAATTTTTCAATTAATAACAAATGAGTTATGAATTTCGCGAGTTTACGATAATTAATACTTTTGTAAAACAATTTTTATAAAAGTTACTATTCATGACAGAAACTTTTATTTTTTTAAACCTCATAAATTGATAGAACTTTCAAAAATGAGAACGTGCTCGAAAGAATCGCTAAAAACGGAGCTATAACGAAGAAAATACGACATTTACGAGTTTTACGACAACAAAAACTATATAAATAAACTTTATGATCTGGTGTGAACAGTAAAAGTTACTGTTCACCAGTAGGTCCAAAATTTTAAAATGTCAAATTTTGATAACTCGACTTAATACGAAAACATGACTGCAAGAAACACCTCAAACGGACTCGAAACGCGAAAGTTACGCCAGTTTTACTACAACGGTAATTATAAACGTTTTAACATATTAAACAGAACTTTTCTAAAACAATTAGATGGTGATTAGCTATATAGAATTATCCAAGGTAGTAATTACCCAATGTGATTAGTACTTATACGACCTTAATTTAAATAGGTTGCATCTGACGATTTGCGTGACACATTATCTGTGATATACTTGATATTCGCTCACTCAAGGTGAGTCATAGCCCCCTGTTTTACATGATTTGTTTTTACAAAGGTTTGGGGTGGAAAACATGCACTGTTTTATAACTGGACACAAGTGGTTAATTTTTATGATATGATTACGAGTTTGCCTAAGTAGCGATAACCTAATTTGAGCCCATTATCATGAACTGTCAATTACTAGATTATGAGCGCGAATGTTATGAATAGATCTATTGGGATTGACATCCCCGTTCGGGTGATTAGCTATCACTGGGAAAACGAACGTATACCATGTCGAACATAGGATGTTGCGGGTTAGAACATCATCACGGGAAATGTAGGCCATTTATATGGTATTCATTTATGTCGAGCTTCAGTGTCATGAGCTTAGGGCAACGTAATTACATTTATATGATGTCTGCATCTGTTGCATTATCATACACTTGGGAAATCTTGTGGTCCTACAATATATGATTTATCAAACCTATGAATTCACCAACATTATTGTTGACGTTTTAAAGCAATGTTTTTCAGGAGATCAGTAAGCATAAGGTGCCAAGGATACATTGGTGATTTTGTTTTGGGATGTCATGCTAAAGATATGGTTGCATTATGTTTTGGGAAACTCATGTGTTGTGAACCAGTATCTTTGTAATAATAACAATGAACAAGTTAAAGCTTCGGGCTATTTGTATCAAACATTTGTTAAATCCAATGTATCAGTTTTAAAACGACTTTTTGGTCGTTCTATATATATCTTGTGTTATTGATCTGAGAAGTAACACGCCCCGGACCCTTATTCCGCTGCGACCCAATTTGGGGGTGTTACAGATTGGTATCAAGAGCCAAGGTTATAGAGAACCAGGTCAAATGTTTTTGCTGGACTATAACCGTTTTCAAACATCGAATTCATACAAAGGGGTTTTACACGGGACATACATATGTGCATACATTCATGCATACACTACTTGTTGCATTAGTTGGTTGGACTAGATGCATTCATAATTGATATACATGTTATGATATAAATGTATATTACTATAAGAGTCTTATATTAAATACTAATATAAGCTATTTTGAATTTTCAGATTCAGTCATGTCAGATTCGGATGAATCGGGGGTTACATACACGGAGGTTTCCCCCATGTTTGAGGGTTTATCAAACATAGGATCACCGAGAGCCGATGATCACGAGTACCTTGAGCTGCCTGGGATGCCAGAGGACCCATACGTGGAGGCCGCTCTTCAGGCCCCACCCTCTCCAGATTACGTGCCTGGCCCTGAGGAGCCAGAGCAGGCACCACCTTTGCCAGATTATGTTCCAGGCCTAGAGCATACTGATGATGAGATTGTTGCTGAGGATCAGCCAGGTGCTGAGGATGCCTCACCCACTGCTCAGTCACCTGACTATGTCCCGGAGTCTGATCCTGAGGCGGACCCAGAGGAGGATGACGATGAGGACCCCGAGGAGGATCCTGTTGACTATTCTGCTGATGGAGGAGATGACAGAGACGATGAGGATGAGCCATCGGTAGGAGGATGGGATGATGACTGTTTGAATTGAGGCTAATGGGGATGAGGAGGAGGAGGGCACCCAGCTCCCTTTACCGTCTCTTTTAGTTTTTTGCTTTTACCATCTGTTTACCTGATCAGGCCACCATCTCGGGACGGAGACAAAGACCTTAGTTTCGAGACTGATGAGTATGCAGCCACACCACCACCCACCCTGCTTATCGTGTGACGGCTAGGATTTCTATTCCAGCTCCTCAAAGTACCTACGCCAGTATGGTCTGATATGCAGAGGTTGTTACCATGACTTCTCGCTTATCTACTCCACCATTATCACCACTCTCCCCATGGTCTTCACCACTTCCCCAGATACCTTCCCCATCACTACCACTATCACCACCCTCACCTATGTTATCTCTAGCACCACCTCCTAGCCTCATTCGTTATTGGGGCTATCGAGCATGGCTTCATGATCAGGATGAGAGCTTTTTTGGACTTTCTTGAGGCGCATCTACTTCCTATTCGCTACTATTACCACCACCCTTAATACTCTCCCCCACCAGATCAGATGCACCATCATCAGGGATACCACCACCCTTGCCCATATCAGTTCCTACTTCATCACCACCATTGCTACTACCCTATGCTAGTTGTAGGGAAGACAGACCCGAGGTTTTACCTTACCTCCTTGAAAGATGGTTAGTTATCGGTCTTGGGTCTAGATACGATTATTGGTAGGAGAGAGCTCATCTGTTTCTGCTGCTAGATGGCTAGGGTCTATATGGCCGAACTATAGCTTTGTAGCTACTATGGATATGGGATAGGCTGTGATCCGGAGTGAGAGTTGGATATGGATCACGACTCGTGGATGAGATTAGTTGAGACCCTGCAGGGGAACCAGTTAGCTACTGCACGGAGTTGGGTATGACATTTATGACAGCATTTGAGGCCTAGGGCTTTAGCAAGACACGGATGAGATTTATACGAGGTTAGACGATGAGCAGAGTCAGAGATAGCTATTGGTGGTTGACTCAATATGTTGTTTATGAGACAGACGAGCACATGCAGTATACACGTCATCAGATGGAGAAGAAAGGCTTAGATTGTCCTGAGGAGGCCTTAGAGGTGATCGATGGAATGCGTATTGATCTTGACCGCCGAAGAGGTTATGATCATCTGCGCACTTACCGTTTGCGTCAGGTTGTTAGAGATTAGAGAGTTGGCATGATGCTGGATCGCTCAAGAGATTTGGATGTGACTTCAGAGATGCTGAAGGCAGACCATAGGAGATCTGTAGAGATGAGAGAGTTTCGAGTTGACAGACTGACTGATCATACCCGACAGCAGCAGCTTATACAGACATTGACAGTGATGCAGTCATTACAGGGACAGGTGACCACACTACAGGGACAGGTGACAGCACTACAGGGACAGGTTACCGCACTACAGGGACAGCAGGGACCCGTTGGAGGTCCTGCACAGCCAGAGCTGCCAGAGGAGGCTGGTAGCAGTTCATAGATTAGATCATGTTATGGCTAGTCATTTTGTATATAGCCTACTAAGTATTACGGGTTTAATCCCGGCTAGTAAGGCTTTAGGTTGTTATGTTTATTTTGTAACCTAAACGTTATGATCATTTTGTATCTGGACCATTCATGTATGTTTTCCAAATTATATATGGAATGGTTGTATTATGTCACGTTTGTAATCGAATTTGTTTATGAATGAATGTCGATTTGGTTATATCATTGTTGATTACAATTCAGTTGTATATTTCACTGTGTGATGTGATCTCACTTTATTTATCATGTATATGTCATGTCATGGTTATGATTTAATGAAATCTAACGGGTATTGTATTTTCTTGTGATTAAAGAAAATGGCACCAAAACGAGCCCCAAGGTCAACACCGGTCACAACAACCCCAGCCCCAACAGCAACCCCCACCACATCGGCCACTAATGCCCAACTGCAGGTAATGATTGACCAAGGTGTCACTGCCGCTTTGGCAGCATGTGATGCAAACAAGAATGGCGATGACAGACATACTTTGGGAACAGGTGGCAGAAGGACTGAACGCGTTGCTCGAGAGTGCACTTACCAAGACTTTATAAAGTGCAAACCTCTATATTTCAAAGGCACCGAGGGAGTTGCTGAATTAACTCAATGGTTCAAAAGGATGGACACTGTTTTCCGCATAAGCAACTGCTCTACGGAAAATCAGATTAAGTTTTTCACTTGTACTCTTCTAGCAGGTGCTCTAACATGATTGAATTCCCATGTTATGACTGTCAGTCATGATGTTGCATATGCAATGACTTGGTCCAATCTGAGAAAGAAAATAACTGACAAGTACTGTCTAAGGAACGAGATGAAAAAGCTCTAGGCTGAATTGTAGAATTTGAAAGTGAAGGGTACTGATGTAATAGGGTACAACCAACATTTCCAGGAACTAGCACTACTGTGTGTTAGGATGTTTCCTGAGGAGGCTGACAAGATTGAAAGGTACGTCACCGGATTGCCCGACATGATCCATGGAAATATTGTAGCATCAAAGCCGAAAACCATGCAAGAGGCTGTTGAAATGGCTACTGAATTAATGGATAAGAAAGTCAGCACCATTGCTGAAAGACAAGCTAAGAACAAAAGGAAGTTTGAAAACACTTCCCGAAACAATCAAAACCAACAACAACAGAACAAGAGACAGAACACTGGCATGGCTTATACTGTAGGGACTGGTGAAAGAAAGCCATACGGGGGATCTAAAACACTATGCGTTAAATGCAACTATTACCACGATGGTTCGTATGCTCCAAAATGACACAAATGCAACAAATTTGGCCATTTTGCTCATGACTGTAGGAGTGCGGGAAATGCAAACAATGCTAACAATCAGAGAGGCATTGGGTCAGGCCAGAAATCTACTTGCTTCGAGTGTGGAGTTCAAGGACACTTCAAGAGGAAATGTCCAAAGCTGAAGAACAACAAAAACCGTGGAAATCAAGTTGGTAATGACAGGGCTCTAGCTAGAGTGTATGCAGTGGGACATGCAGGGACAAACCCAGGCTCCAACGTCGTGACGGGTACGTTCCTTCTCAACAACCGCTATGCTTCTATTTTATTTGATACTGGTGCCGATAGAAGTTTTGTGTCTACTGCATTTAGTTCCCAAATGGATATCACGTCATCTACCTTAGATCACTATTATGATGTTAAACTAGCTGACGGGAGAATAATTGGGTTAAACATTATCCTTAGGGGTTGCATATTAAATCTCCTGAATCACCCATTCAACATAAATTTAATGCCCGTAGAACTTGGAAGTTTCAACGCTATAATTGGTATGGATTGGTTGGCAAGGTACCAAGCAATCATTGTGTGTGCCGAGAAGATTATTTGCATCCCCTGGGGAAATGAAACATTAATTGTTCACGGTGACGGAAGCAACCGGGGACCTGAGGCTCGTCTGCACATTATCTCATACTCTAAAACACAAGAATACATGCTAAAAGGATGTCCTGTCTTTTTAGCACATGTTACTACAAAGGAGGTTGAAGACAAGTCGGAGAAGAAGCGACTTAAATATGTACCAATAGTTTGAAATTTTCCTGAAGTCTTTCCTGAGGACTTGCCGGGTCTTCCTCTGACTCGACAAGTGGAATTTCAAATCGATTTGATACCTGGTGCTGCACCCGTAGCTCGGGCGCCTTATCGATTGGCACCATCTGAAATGAAAGAGTTGTTGGAGAAACTAAAAGAACTATCTAACAAAGGCTTTATAAGACCTAGTTCCTCACCCTGGGGAGCTCCGGTCTTGTTTGTCAAGAAGAAGGACAAATTGTTTCGAATGTGCATTGATTACCGGGAATTAAATAAACTAACGGTGAAGAACCGTTATCCGCTCCCAAGAATTGATGGTTTATTTGCTCAGCTTCAAGGGTCGAGTGTCTACTCGAAGATCGACCTAAGTTCGGGTTATCACCAACTAAGGATTCGAGAAGAAGATATTTCGAAAACCGCATTCAGGACTCGTTACGGCCATTATGAATTTCAAGTGATGTTATTTGGTTTGACGAACGCACCTGCCGTATTCATGGACCTTATGAATCGGGTGTGCAAACCATATCTGGATAAATTCGTGATTGTCTTTATTGATGATATTCTGATATATTCAAAGAACAAGCAAGAAAACGAAGAGCACCTTAAGCTAATCTTAGAATTGCTTAAGAAAGAGGAGTTGTATGCCAAATTTTCCAAGTGTGAATTTTGGATTCCCAAAGTATAGTTCCTTGGTTACGTGATTGATAGTGAGGGCATTCACGTGGATCCCGCCAAGATCGAATCCATTAAAGATTGGGCATCTCCTAAGTCACCAATGGAGATTCGTCAATTTTTAGGTCTTGCTGGGTATTATTGAAGATTCATTGAAGGGTTTTCAAAGATCGCCAAACCGATGACCAAGCTCACCCAGAAGAAGGTCAAGTTTGAGTAGGGTGATAAACAAGAAGAAGCTTTTCAACTGTTGAAGTAGAAGTTGTGCAGTGTACCAATCCTGGCCTTACCTGAAGGAAGCGAAGATTTTATCGCATACTGCGATGCTTTAAAGAAGGGTTTGGGCACTATGTTAATGCAAAGAGAAAAGGTGATTGCTTATGCATCACGCCAACTGAAGATTCATGAGAAGAACTATATGACTCATGATTTGGAACTTGGAGCAGTAGTGTTCGCTCTCAAGATTTAAAGGCACTACCTGTATGGAACCAAGTGCACGGTGTTCACTGATCATAAGAGCCTACAACACATTCTTAATCAAAAAGAGTTAAACATGAGGCAATGTCGTTGGTTGGAGTTGCTTAGTGATTACGATTGTGAGATTTGTTTTCACCCGGGAAAGGCAAACATTGTTGTTGATGCTCTAAGCAGAAAGGAGAGAGATCAACCATTAAGAGTTTGAGCTTTAGTCATGACTATTGGCTTGGATCTTCCCAAACAAATCTTGAATTCTTAGACTAAAGCACAAAAACCAGAGAACATCAAGAACGAAGATGTTGGAGGCATGTTACTTGAAAATGCTAAGGATCCGGAGGAAGTTAGAACGGAAAAGTTGGAACCGCGTGCGGATAGAACTCTATGCTTCAATGGCAGGAGTTGGTTACCATGTTATGGCAACTTGAGGACTGTGATTATGCACGAGTCTCACATGTCAAAATACTCTATTCATCCGGGTTCCGACAAGATGTACCAAGATATGAAGAAGCTATATTGGTGGCCCAATATGAAAGCCGACATCGCCACCTATGTTAGCAAGTGTTTGACCTGTGCTAAGGTCAAGGTCGAACATCAAAGACCATCAGGATTGTTGGTACAACCCAAGATACCTGAATGGAAGTGGGACAACATCACTATGGACTTTGTCATGAAGCTCCCTAAGTTATCGCAAGGCTACGACACCATTTGGGTGATTGTTGACTGACTCACTAAGTCTGCTATCTTCGTACCGATGAGAGAGACTGATCCTATGGATAAACTTGCAAGAATGTACCTAAAGGAGGTTGTTACGAGGCATGGAATACCTGTTTCAATCATTTGTGATCGCGACCCGAGGTTCGCATCCAATTTCTGGAGGTCACTTCAGAATGCTTTGGGTACTAATTTGGATATGAGTACTGCGTACCATCCATAAATAGACGGACAAAGCGATAGGACTATTCAAACTCTCGTGGATATGTTGTGGGCCTGTACAATCGACTTTGGAAAGGGTTGGGTTAACCATTTGCCATTAGTCGAGTTCTCTTATAACAATAGCTATCACGCTAGCATCAAGGCCGCACCATTTGAAGCACTTTATGGTCGAAAGTGTCGTTCACCTGTTTGTTGGACCGAAGTTGGAGAAGCTCAAATCCTCGGTCCAGAACTAATTCAAGAGACGACTGAGAAAATCATCCAAATCAAGCAAAGGATGCAAGCCAGTCATGATCGACAGAAGAGTTACGCCGATCTGAAGCGTAAACTGATAGAATTCCAAGTCGGGGATAAAGTTATGCGTAAAGTTTCGCCTTGGAAAGGGGTCGTACGTTTTGGCAAACGGAGGAAGTTAAACCCTAGGTATGTTGGATCCTTCAAGGTGTTAGAAAAGGTTGGAGAGGTTTCTTACAAGCTCGAGATTCCAGAAGAGTTAAGCAGGGTTCACAATACATTTCATGTATCTAATTTGAAGAAGTGTTATGCCGACGAACCGTTAGCCGTTCCGTTGGATGGACTTCATTTTGATGACAAGCTTTAGTTTGTCGAGGAACCCGTCAAGATCATGGACCGTGAAGTTAAACGGTTGAAGCGAAGCCGCATCCCATTAGTCAAGGTTCGATGGAACTCCAAGCGAGGTCCTGAGTTTACGTGGGAACGCGAGGATCAATTCCGAAAGAAATACCCACATCTGTTCACAAAGACCGCACCGGCGTCAGGTGCCGCGTCTTAAGCCTTGAGGACAAGGCTCACTTAACGGGGGAAGACTATAACACCCCGTGTTTTAGGGTCATTGACGTCGTCAATAAATCCACAATGTATCTTTTGTATTGTACGTGTTTGCTTTAAATCGTAAACGTTAAGTTTAATCGCGTACGCCAAAAATTAGCGTTCAATGTAAACGGGCATCAAACGATTAAATGTTTACATCAATCAAGTATTAAATAATTATTTTGAGAATAATTATGGTCTTTGTTCATTTTATTTTTATTGGTTGCGTAAAGTGTTTACGTTTCGCGATAAATTAAGTTTAGGCATTCCCGGAACCACCAAAACTTTTCTACGCTTCAACAAATACCCACATTTATACCCAATACATAAAAACTACAAAAATATATCATATATATCTCTTATAGGCCGGATATGGAGCAATAGATACAAGAAATATGAGAAAAATCTTACAAGTTGGTCTTTGTACTTCACTACACCATTAAACCTAGGCATACCTTGTTTCTTTGACCAAAACCAAGACCCTTAAGACCCTCATCTTGTTCTTGACCACTATTGCATTCTTTTTGACTAAGCTAACTCATATATGAGGCAAGTATACACATACATAGCAAACACTTAACCAAAAATTAAAAAAACTCGTCCTTTGTCCTCCTTATAAGCCACGGCTCAAACACCCTATCTATAACAATCCATACTAAATTTTATACAACCTATACAATCCATTACACATAATTCCTAAGGTATACAAAAATGTTTGCAAGCATTGGTTAACCAATTTCAAGTGTTGAAGCAAAGAAAGAAAGATTAGGTTTTACAAACTAATCTAGGGTTTTTAAACTTGCAAGCTTTGGTTTTTAATCCAAACAAGGGTTTAGATTGTGTTGTTCATTATCATACATCATAAGAAGGTCAACTAAAACCCTTTATGTTCTTGAATTTATCATTATATGCATATGTTATTACTTTATAGCAAGAATCACCATTTAGGATTTTTAAACATGTAAAAAGAGTTTTTACTTGTGATAATTATTTTGTACACTTTTACATATGTTGTGATATTGATAATGTCATGTTAAAATGGATTTATAAGTGTTATACCATGTTGGTTAAGTGTAAAAATGATTATGTACAAATTAGGGTTTATAAAGTTTACTTAATATGATTACAAGTAAAAGTAATGCAAATGACATGTTAGTCTTGTTTATGGACTTTAGGTGATGTTATATGAACACTAAAATAAGGTTATAATGGAAGTATAAGTGATGAACAACCTTGGTTAAGCTTAAAAAGTGTTAATGAAAGATTAGGGTTTTTAATGATTTACATGAAAAGCTACAAGTAAATGTGTATAATCAACTTGATTAACTTGTTAATCATGTTACCATGGACATATGAGGACAATGATGGACTAATGGACTTTATTATATGTAACACATATAATATATATGTATAAAAAGACTTGTGGTAAAGTTACAAAAGTTGAAAAGTATGAAAATAAAGTCTAAATATGGATGTAAGAAAGTCATCACCACATTCTGTCAAAAATTCGAATATAAACATATCTATTTTATGTTTTTATAAAATACTACATCTCAAGAAAAATCCGGACATGTAAAGAACTTGAAAAATGGATACATAACGAAAAAGTTACGGTAAAAACAAGTTATAGGATAAATAAACGGATTTATAAAAGAATTTTTATAAAATAATTTATAAAAATTATATAAAACAGCAAGTTTGGTATTTTTAACAAATAACACATATTTTTTGGATTTCAAAATGATAAGAATTGTAATTTTTCAATTAATAACAAATGAGTTATGAATTTCGCGAATTTACGACAATTAATACTTTTATAAAACAATTTTTATAAAAGTTACTATTCATGACAGAAACTTTTATTTTTGTAAACCTCATAAATTGATATAACTCTCAAAAATGAGAACGTGCTCGAAAGAATCGCTAAAAACAGAGCTATAACGAAGAAAATACGACATTTACGACAACAAAAACTATATAAATAAACTTATGATCTGGTGTGAACAGTAAAAGTTAATGTTCACCAGTAGGTCCAAAATTTGAAAATGTCAAATTTTGATAACTCGACTTAATACGAAAACGTGAGCGCAAGAAACACCTCAAACGGACTCGAAACGCGAAAGTTACGCCAGTTTTACTACAACGGTAATTATAAACGTTTTAACTTATTAAACACAACTTTTCCAAAACAATTAGATGGTGATTAGCTATATAGAATTATGCATGGTAGTAATTACCCAATGTGATTAGTACTTATACGACCTTAATTTAAATAGGTTGCATCTGACGATTTGCGTGGCGCATTATCTGTGATATACTTGATATTCGCTCACTCAAGGTGAGTCATAGCCCCCTGTTTTACATGATTTGTTTTTACAAAGTTTTGGGGTGGAAAACATGCACTGTTTTATAACTGGACACAAGTGGTTAATTTTTATGATATGATTACGAGTTTGCCTAAGTAGCGATAACCCAATTTGAGCCCATTATCATGAACTGTCAATTACTGGATTGTGAGCGCGAATGTTATGAATAGATCTATTGGGATTGACATCCCCGTTCGGGTGATTAGCTATCACTGGGCAAACGAACGTATACCATGTCGAACATAGGATGTTGCGGGTTAGAACATCATCACGGGCAATGTAGGCCATTTATATGGTATTCATTTATGTCGAGCTTCAGTGTCATGAGCTTAGGGCAACGTAATTACATTTATATGATGTCTGCATCTGTTGCATTATCATACACTTGGGAAATCTTGTGGTCCTACAATATATGATTTATCAAACCTATGAATTCACCAACATTATTGTTGACGTTTTAAAGCAATGTTTTTCAGGAGATCAGTAAGCATAAGGTGCCAAGGATACATTGGTGATTTTGTTTTGGGATGTCATGCTAAAGATATGGTTGCATTATGTTTTGGGAAACTCATGTGTTGTGAACCAGTATCTTTGTAATAATAACAATGAACAAGTTAAAGCTTCGGGCTATTTGTATCAAACATTTGTTAAATCCAATGTATCAGTTTTAAAACGACTTTTTGGTCGTTCTATATATATCTTGTGTTATTGATCTGAGAAGTAACACGCCCCGGACCCTTATTCCGCTGCGACCCAATTTGGGGGTGTTACAGATTGGTATCAAGAGCCAAGGTTATAGAGAACCAGGTCAAATGTTTTTGCTGGACTATAACCGTTTTCAAACATCGAATTCATACAAAGGGGTTTTACACGGGACATACATATGTGCATACATTCATGCATACACTACTTGTTGCATTAGTTGGTTGGACTAGATGCATTCATAATTGATATACATGTTATGATATAAATGTATATTACTATAAGAGTCTTATATTAAATACTAATATAAGCTATTTTGAATTTTCAGATTCAGTCATGTCAGATTCGGATGAATCGGGGGTTACATACACGGAGGTTTCCAGCCCATTTGAGGGTTTATCAGACATAGGATCACCGAGAGCCGATGATCACGAGTACCTTGAGCTGCCTGGGATGCCAGAGGACCCATACGTGGAGGCCGCTCTTCAGGCCCCACCCTCTCCAGATTACGTGCCTGGCCCTGAGGAGCCAGAGCAGGCACCACCTTCGCCAGATTATGTTCCAGGCCTAGAGCATGCTGATGATGAGATTGTTGGTTCAAGCAAGAGTTCAAACATTTCAAAACATGTCATTTCTAAATTTTCTATATGACTTATGAACATTTCAGTGCATAACTCGGACCTCAATATAAGGTAAGTGTGTCTTTAAAGATAACTTATCCCGTCAACAAGAAAGTCAAATTTCTCAGGTTTTGGGCTCCTATACAAAACATTCAAAAGTTTTTGAGCTCTTGACAATGGCTTACAGTTATCTCAGACTCTAACCCGGACCCAAATGTTAGGGAAGTGTACGCCTCAATGCATTACTCTAAAAATAGAAGAGAAGTCTTATATCATGGTTTTAAAAAAAATCGTTAAACACAATTGATGTGCTGTTGTAGGTGTGTGATTTAGTGATTCAAGTTATAAATTTATATTTTACTGACTAAACCAAAAACAACACTTTAACGGGCAGTATACCTAGTCAAACCTATGATAAATCTATGTTAGTCCTAGATCTAATAGGAAAAAGGGTTTTCAGCCTGAAAGACTGGCATGGGTTTGGTTGGTAACTAAAATCAATTTAAGGCACTTTAACCCACGCAAGCAAATTAACAGAATATAAAAGAGCGGTTGTGCCTAATATAAGAAAACTGTATTAACCATTATTAATCCGATTAGAACGTGGTTTGTTTATTTAGTGCAATGATTTCTTATCTTGAGGTAGCATATCATTCTTAGACTTAGGCATTACTTCTTCCTAAGCCCTAGACACATTAATTCTGTCACAATTAAAGCATCCGCATAAAGCATCCTTATTTGCTTATTATAATCTATCTTAGAGATTAAAGCAATGGTGATCTTGTTGAACCCTAACGCATAGAGAGTTTACCCCCTTACTACTTAATGGCTCTTTATACACTAGTAGTCAACTTGTCCAACTATCCTATAGAATCAGAACGTTATTTGTTGAATTATCTAGGTTTACCTTCTAGTCAAAACGTTCAATATACCAAAGGCAATATCCAATTAACTAGTTAAGCCTGAAGCGTATCCTAGACACAGACTTAGAAGGATAATTTGTGATCCTATGATTCTATATGCATAAATTACTATATGAAGAGCTATCCCAGACTCTTGATTTACTTGGTCCGTATCACTAGATCCAGTTGAATGATAGGTCGCATACAAAAGCACGTAAACAAATATAAATTGATAAACATAAACAAGCATTCAACGATAAATCAATAAATCAAGATAAATAATACCAAATATTCAGATCTTCATAATAATGGCTAATACCCAAAGGTATCAGCCTTCAAATGTCATAATAAATACAAGAGTAGTTATTTAGCCAGGGTAAACTATCCGAATTAACGAATGATACCAAAAACTAAACGATTACTAAAGTATATGGAATTACACGTGTCTCTTATGGAATGGATAGCGTTGCACAACCTCTTCTGCTCTTCTTCTCTTCTGAAAATCGACTTTTGTGGTTTAGGTATCAAGAATATGATTTAGCACACTTAAAACTTGTTTTTGAGTTTTGTATTTATAGGGTCTAGAGTCGATATCGATACGGCGTGATAAGTGTAAAATACACATATCCATTTATGCTTAAAATAGCCCAAATAAACCCAAAACAGACCAAAAATGACAAAAATATGCTTGTATTTGTGTTTTGCGTGTGCAGGTACGGATAAGTCAAAAATTACAAGAAAACAGTTAAAAACGGGCAAGAACAGACGCGAGAATCAGAAGAGTACAAAGCCGAAGCCAGAAAAGCCAAGCCTTAGTCAAATCCAGTCAAACAATGGTCAACAAAAGTCAACAAGACCCATAATATTCCATTTTAACCCTCAAAGTTTCACAAAAGTCCAAAAATAACCTCTCGCCTCTAAATAGGCCTTACCCGAATTCATAAGCCCAAATCCCTAGCCCATTCATCTTTCCATAAACCACAAGGGCCAAACCTGTACATTGCAAAGTTTCTTT
>BQNB010079684.1:0-30167 GCA_026074375.1 Tanacetum coccineum | reverse complement strand
TTGAGGATTACAGATTGCTAACTATGATATTGTATATGATTTGCTAAGCTTGTGTATTCGTCTGTGATCGTCTATCTTTGTCTATCTCTAACTATGCCAACAGTCATCCTTTTATAGACTAAGGATAACCCTAATAGGCTTACATATCTTTTTCTTAAATATCTCATAAATATCTTTTAAATATCTTCTCAACGGTACTAACTAACTTTCTACTAACGGTACTAACTAACTAACAGTACTTAATACTTTGTACTGTCGGTACTAAGTATAACTGATAGTACTAACTATTGTACTGTCGGTACTAAGTTAAGAAAACATTAATCCTAACAGGGAAGCAGTTGACAACATATCAGGCCATTTCAATTGGATATTGGGTTCAAGAAATTCCTACAAATATTAGCATTTTAAAATGGAAATTTTCTAACCAAATACAGCAAAAGTTAGAAACTATTTTGAGGATAATAAGATTACAAAAAGGAATGCAAATGAAACCAAGCAGCCTAATACACTAAAGGTCTAAACAAAATCACATTCTATTGATAACTATGGACGATATCAAACAACACGCATTCAATTTACCCTAAAAATATGCATTAACATAATTCAGATAAGCCTAACACCTATTAAACACAATGCAATAAACCAAATCAAAACAACCCTAATTTACCCATAAAGACGCATTCAGTTTACCATAACAATATGCATAAACAAAATCCAAAGAATCCAAATACCTATTAGACATAATTCAATAAACCAAAACCAAGAAAAGCCCACTTTACCGCAAATAACTTTAAATCTTATTTAAAACAATGATAGGAATAAAATCGAAGTAACCTTAATTTCCGATAACATAACGCATTAACCAAGTCAAAAAACCCTGAATCTTATTCATCAAAATAATGCAAGCAAGGGATATGGAAATTAAACATATGAGTAATACCTTCTTCATTTAAACAAAAATTTATTGCTTCCTTGAAGTATATCCAATCAAATTACTTTAATAACAGTCTTAAAAAAGAGCATAGGTTACCTTTTTCATAATTAGTAAATCTTCCAAACCTTCTTAAATTGGCATATTTTTTTAGTTTTTATGTTATGTGGGTTCACAATCCCGATTTCTTTCTTTATTTGTTTTGCCCATCAATGAATGATAAAAGAGAGCACTGATGCCCTGAGTCGTCTGTATTTTAGTTTAGTGGGTTGGGTAGGTGATGACATCAAATAACGTCTATTTTATAGCATCATTTATCCCAGCTAAATTGCTTTTTTACATTATTTATGAATGAATTGGTACTTAATCGCTTATATTTATTATTTGCAGTAGTTATTGAGCAGAGAATGAAAGTTAATCAAAAGGCACACATTTTGGAGCTTAAATAAAGAAATCATGAAGAGCAATGTTCTGACAACCTATACGCCGTATCCATCAAGGAAGATATGGCGTATTTGTACCCTAAACTTCACTCAACATCCACAAAGAGAAGATCTATATGCCATATCCAGAATAAGCCATACGGCGTATCGACTAAATTCCAGACTCTATAAATACCGAACCCTAATACAAATTTTAGAGTGCAAAAAAGAAGAAAAGAGGCATTAACCACCAAGTTTGATTTTCAGAAAAGAAGAGAAGCTGAGAAGGTCCTGTAAAGCACTTCAATCCATAGGGAAACCCTTGTAATTTCTATACTCCAAATATGCGGTCGGTATTTAGTATCGTTCGATTTCATTATCGTTTAGTTTACTTTAATCGTTCATCTATGACATTTGTATAGTTTACTTTAATCGTCCATCTATGAAATTTGTATAGTTACAATGGCTATTGCCTAATACCTTTAGGTGTTAGCCATGTTTCTGATAATTTAATGTTTGGTTTTTGTTTATTTAGATTGTATGCTTATTCGTTGTAAGTTTTTTCATGTTTATCAATTTATACTCGTTTACGTGCTTAATTATGCGACCTATCATTCAACTGGATCTAGGAATACAATTAGAGCGTTGGCTAGAGTCCAGGATGGCTCTCCATATAAGCAATTTATATATCTAGAGTAATATGATCACAAATATTAACATGTCCTAGCCCTTGGTTTATTGAATAGTTAGACTAGCAGGTGTCCTAGGATTAACAAATAACATTCTAATTATTTGGGTAAAGATCTGGATAGTAGACTACTAGTATATAAAGTATCGTTAAGCAGTAAGTTAGTAAAGTCTCGTTGAGCTAGGATTCGATAAGATCACGATTATTGTATCCTAAGATAGATTATAATCAACTACGAATGCTTTATGCGGATTTGGTTAATTATGACAGAATTGCCAAGTCTAGGGTTTAGGAAGAAGTATCGTTTAAACCTAGGAATGATATGTCACCAATGAGATAAGACAATCATTGCACTTATATACAAAACCTGCATTATATATGATTAATCATGGTTAGTACGTTTTCCTTACACTAGGATCGACCGCATCTCTATCTTTTGTCTATCAGCGTGTGTGTGTTAATCTCCCTCCTCTTAGTTTAAGTAAACCAAAAATCGTGCCATTATTTTAGGTTTAACTTAGATTTAACATAGGATTAATTAGGACTAACTTAGATAACTAAAATACTGATAGACTTAAGAGTTAACACTCGCTCTTAGTGATCGACACCCTACTTACCACGAACCTACAACTGATCGGGTACACTACCCGTTAGTTTCTTAATAGGTAAAGTCGGCAAAATATAAATAGTAAAACTTGTATAACAAATTACCTACGTACGACAAAACACATCAAGTTTTTGGCGTCGTTGCCGGGAGTGAGTTTGTTTAATTCTTGTTTATTAGTATTTTTAGTTTAGATTTAGTTTAGTTTAGATTAGTTTGTTTTTGTGTGTTTGCTTGTTTTGTGTGTTTGTATTCTGCATTGTATATTTTTGCATATTTGTCTGTTTATGTGTTTTTCTGCATTATTAAGACCTGATGTGTAATAGATTCTAATACAGAATACGGCGTATAAATTTTTTCTAAACTAATAGAGCGTATTCGACTTTAAACATGAATACGACGTATTCAATTTGAATACGACGTATTCAATTTGAATACGGCATATTGATCTATCTATTTGACCTTTTTTCCTAGAAAATTTATTACAGGAAATTGAGGACCGAGATATGACTATGGAAGAATATGTTCAGTATGAAACTGAGAAAGCTCTTAGAAACGGTAAAGTATATAACTGAAAAACTGCTACGTATAGTAAGATCAGGTATGTTGAAGACATTAACGATCTAAGATTTTTTGAAATAAAATTCCCAGCTATAGTTTATGACGATCCATTGAGCTTAAAATCAAGCTTCTTATCTGAACCCATGGTAAGTCCTCAGCATGTCGATGAAATTAATTTGAAAAATAAAACATCATTGTCCTAAAATGATGATGAGGAATACAATGTTATATCCTATAATGATCTATTTCCTTTTAGCATAATTTCTATCAAAGATTCAAATTTGAGTACGGACAATGATGATGATAAAATCGATATCAAATAGTCTTCTGGGGATATGTTTATCAAACCATCACATAATGTAATCAGTGTTGATGATGGTACATATGCATCAGGGTCAAATAAACTTTTGGAAACAAGTCTTGATACAATTAATAAGTTTTTCGCAACTAAAACTTTTATCAAAGAAATAAGTATTAATATCATGATTTGGAATTATTTTAACGAAGAGATGCTAATAAATCTTATTAAAAAAATTTATGTGCCATTGGCATCCCGTTCGACCCTAAGTTGTTTTATAAGGATGGGATGTGTCTAACTTAAAGATTTCTCTGTAAACAAAAGTGCTTGCCGGGAGACAACCCGGAATAAATTTTACTTTTTGTTATAGAGTATATCTTCCCATGTAGTCGATACGGCGTATCCAAACTCAATGGATACGCTGTATTGACCCCACCTAGACGTTATCCATTTTATTTTCTTGCACTTGAAACTTTATTGTCATACTTATCGATACGTCGTATTCGTTAAACGAATACAGCGTGTTCGACCTCTGAACCGTACTTAAATTTTTAATACAGGTCTCAATATGGCGTATCTTGAAACATGGACTTGGCGTATCCACTTCCTGTACAGTTTTAAAATTTTAGGTTTTATTTCCTAACCAGCGATTCTTCGGAGATAGAATTTCTTTTGTTTTCTGCGCATTAATGCAGGAACCTACTGAATGAGATGAATGAATTTGGTGTGCTTATTATCTAGAATCTATGTGTGTTGTAGTCATGATGGTATTCAGGCGCATTTACAACACACATTCTTGCTCATATACGCAACGTGAAGGATCATACCGAGCAAATCTCAAGGGAGTTTTCTGTTCTAATTATTTATTTTCTTGTTTTTCATGTTATATTTATACAACGTGAGCATTGTATATCTCAAGTGAGGGAGGAGAATTAGAACATTACTTGTCCTTATTTTTACATTAATATGCCTAATTTATACTCAAATTAAAACAAATATCATATTTTTGTGAAATTATTAGTTACATAACCCGCACACATAACCTTAATTTCCAATTTGTGAGAATTAAGCCTTATCCGTTTCCAAATTTTTACCCCAAATTTCACAAAAATATGAGTGTGCCGGTGACTATAGTAAACTTTAGAACTTGGCTTGGTATACTATTTGAGACCACAATAATAAGCACTATTTTAAATAGATTGAGTGACATTTCTAAATTGGTAAATTTCTAAGATTACACCAAAAAGCCTATACATATCGTGATATTAACTAACCATATCGGTTAGTTAACCCCCTTATAAACCATTTGTTTACTCTCATCTTTAGAGTAAGATACCCCTAGAAAAACCAGGTGAGCCATTCCTTTCATTTCCTACTGATTGTGAATTTTATATACGCAAAAATATATAATATAATATAATACCAAAAGAGCAATTAAGAACTTTCCTAAAGTCTCCCTTAAGAAAAACTCACTCTAAAAGATATATATAATATATAATACGTATATTTAACCGGGAAGAATGATCACCCGGGTCGTTTCCCCAACGACTTGTGAAATTGAAACCACGTTTTAGCTCGGATTATGATTTGAATGAGAGAAAAGATATTTTTGAGTATCTATTACTACTAAATAAAAGCAACAATCAATTGAAAGCAATTAAACACTTTAACTAATTAACGGGAACAAATAAAGCGCGACAAATAAGCAAAAACACTAAATTAACTCCTAAAAATGCAAACTAAATTTCTAAACCTAAAATAGGACAAAAGAAAATTTTAAGAAAAAGAAAAAATATTTTTTTTGATTATTTTGAATTTTTTATGAATTAAAAACTATTTAAATCTAATTAAATCCTAAAAAATAGCAAATTAAGTCCTAAAAAATTAGAAAAATGATTTTTAAACTTAGAAAAGTCTAAAATGTTGTAAAAGCTAAGAAAACTATTTTTAACTATTTTAAAAATTAAAATCCTATTTTTAAACTTAAAATTAAAAGCTCAAAAATGAAAATTAAAATCTAAAAGGTGTAAAAATGATTTTACTGAATGTAAACCTAAAAGTAATTTTTATAAAACTAAAAACTATTTTTTTGTAATTTTCTGAAACTTTTTTCTATTTTTTAATGATTTTTCAATTTTTAAACCTACGAAAAATCCTAGAAAATTATAAAATAAAGAGAAAATTTTGGAAAATTCAGGAAAAGTCTAAAACCTAATAAAGAACACAAGAAAAATTAAAGGAGTAACACAACTTAAAGAATAAGTTAAATAAGCTTATGAATAAGCTACAACTTTTATTTTGAAACTAAACTCAAAAAGGTGGTAAGTATTAAATGGGGTAGGACATGGTTGGATGAGCTATTGAAGCACAATGGTAAAACGTATGGACTATAAGCAGGAGGTCTTGGGTTCGAGGTTGGTCACACCCCTTTTTGCTAATTTTTTTATTTTTGAAAACCAAATATTAAAACTGAAAGAGAACACTTTTTAAGCACTTTTTATAAAAACAACTTAAGTTGAAAATCAATATTAAGCTCAAAAAGAGCTTATCAAAAAGCTGTATCAGTAAGTAGGCTTTTGCCCTGGAATTGCTTATTTTTACTAAAATGTATGCACAAAGCTCATTTTAAGCTCAAATGAAAAAAACAAAAAGTGTTCTAAGTAGCTTATGATGTGCTTAAGCTAATTATGAAAAGAGATTTGAGCTGGAAACACTGGAAGACAATTGAAATTTATGATTAAGGTGCCAAACTCAGATTATAACTCAAAAAGCACAAAATCTAATTAAGGACTAAAAGCCCATTAATCGAACAAGGCTAAGCTTATGAGAACTAAACAACCTACTTATAAGCTATTAGTTTCAATCTTAAAAATTATAATTACAAGCTAAGAAATCAAAACTTAAAGCACTTAAACTATTCCTACTGTCTTTGGTCTTTTAGGCTTTTTAATGACTTTTGACAGCAACTTAAATCTAGAAATTAAGCAAGAAAATGCAAAATAAAAGCTACTCTATATTAAGCTATGAGAAAACTAAAATCTAAAGAATTTAAGAACCTACTCTACCATTAACTTATTCAAATATGCTAATCTAACTAACCAATAAGAAATTTCAAAGTAGCTTTGACTTTTAAAGGTCAAAACTCACTATACCAAACACCCCTTAACATCATGACAGATTTTGACTAAGCTAATAAAACTAAAATCTACTTATTAAAACTAGATTACCAGATTACTATAAGCTTATAACAACTTAATTAAACACAAATTAACAACTGAATTAAGCTATCTTGTGCTATTGACCCAATAATGTAACGCCTTCGGATATTCAACATTTCGCTGCATACTCAGATTTGAGGGTGTTACAAATTTAACTAAAGATAGATTAATAAATAAGATTAATAAGGATACTTAACAAACTAGAAGCACAATTAATCTAAAAATATAAGCAGTTTAAGCAATTAAGAAGTAACTAGATTATAACTACACTAATTAAGCTAGAAAATAAAGAACAAGGAATTTTAAAAGAAGACTAACCAAAGGCTTCAGCTAAACAGAAGCTAGAATGCTCTTAGAGCTTATCTACAGCTCTGGCTTATCATAGATAAGCCAGTGATTGTCCATGAGAGCCCTTCCCTTTTTAGCTCTCCTTCCATTAGCTAAAATCCAATAAGTACAAGGTATTACTTCTGATTTTAGAGTTAAGGTGTAATTAAGGTTTGTTTAAGCTCAATAATAAGCTTAAAGACTTATTAGAGCTATTGAGAGCTTATATGAGCTTTAGCTTATTTATGAAGAAAAAGTGAGAGCTTATTAGAGTAAACAAAAGAGCTTGAGACAGATTAATTAAGAGTAAAACTGATTCATTAACATAAAACTTTCATTACATTACTTGAAAAGAGATTACAAAAGTTGAAAGAAATTACATAAGCTATAATTGAAAATTAAGCTAAAACTAAAAGCTACTAACTAGCTATGTGTGTGTGATAGTGAGGGCTATTTATAGCCAGCTGATGAAGCTTCTAGGTCTTTGCTTGCATCCCAAACTCCTTCTAATCTCAGCTAATTATTCCATCAATCATTTGAGAGTCATCTTGAGCCGTTGGATGAGATTCAATCTCACACGGATTGCCAGCGTGGCAATCCGTGATGTGACACTTTGTGTTACTTCTGTGAGTATACCCAGTGCAATTCCCATCGTTCTAGTGTGTTTTCTTCATCCAACGTGGCATCTAGCTTGATTTAATTAATGAGAATGGCATGGAATGTCGTTTTTGACCCTTCCATCTTGTTCATAAGCCCCTGAATTGTCCTTTGTACCCTCTAATTGTGATTTGCCCCATCGTTTTACCCTGGTTAAATTGTGAAGAAGAAGGATGAATAGTAACCTTTTTTCGCGCCAGTTTTACCTTAAAACGGGTAAAGAAAATTTAAACTTTGGCCTATTGTCAAAACTGGCCCTTGTCTTTGTTTATCCAAAGTTTCAGTGTAAAACATCTTTGGAATTTGGCAATTTAAGTCCCTGTGGTTTAGTGAAAAAGGATTGGGCTAGGGTATTGGGCTTATGTAATGGGCTATTGAATCCGGGTATGATTTTTAGGGTTTAAGGGCCCAATAAGAGTTTAAGGGACCATTTTTGTAACTTTTGAAACTTGGAGGGTTGATTTGAAACATTTTAGGGTTTTGTCTTTTTGTAGTTGACTTCTGTTGACCAAGGTTGACTGGAGGTTGACCACAGCTTTGACTTTGGCTTCTGGCTTTCGTACACTCTTCCGTTCTCGTGTCCATGTTTGCCCATTTTTGACGGTTTTATTGTAATTTTTGATATATCCGTACCATTTTTTATATATCCGTACCTGCATATACAAAATACAAAAACAAGCATATCTTTGCCATTTTTAGTCTATTTATGGTCATTTAGGGTCATTTTTGGTAATAACAGATATGTGTATTTTACACTTATCAAAATTCCCCAAACTAAACGATTGCGTGTCCTCACGCAATATTACATGCCTTATAACCAAATATCTCAAAACTTCCCCAAACTAAACCTTTGAAAAGTAGCAAAGATTTTTGTTGAGAGAGCTAAGAGATCACAAGTTATAAAACACCCGATTTCCCATTTTCAAAACTTTTTCTCTTTTTATGATTTTTCTTGATAGACTATCTAACTACAACTTATTCTTGTGTTGACATAATGTATTGTTTTCATTACCTCATTGGTAACTTTAAGGATCATAGAACAAAAAGCACAATTAAGTGTCTAAAAAGATAAATTCGTCATTCCCTGATTTTTCACTTTTCCCATGCTAAGCTTAAAAATATGTCAACTGTTAAGTACGAGCTAGATGCTAAGACTACATATAATTACAACTTGTGAATTTCTTTCCCGACATAAAAATTACTTAAGTGTGTGTGCTCAAATTAATTTAAACCATTAAATCCACATATTTAGATAGTTGAAATCCGACTAAGCTTTACACATGGGCCTTTTGGGCTAATATGGTTATACTTGGTTATGTAACAACTCAAAGCAAACAAAGACCTCTTTAGCTCCTCCTTAGCTAAGACATCGTTGGTTCACTTGCCCCATGAATGACTTTCTTCTCTAGCATCCCACCGTCATCGGGTAAGTGCTAAGGCTTTTGACACCCCATCCGGAGAATAATAATCGAGACGCATGAACTTCCAATGAAAAAGCCTTGTAGACTTTTGCAAACGTTAGTTCAAAAGAATACCTTGGTTTTAGAGAATGAAACTTTTACTATTTATTTTCTAACTTGCAACATTATTATTATTATTTACATTATTAGGCTAGGAACCGGTATCACTTTTCTTTCGACGACACATCGGCCACGCCTCCGACAAGAGCTCGTGTACTTATTATGATACCAACCCTAAATATACATCCTCCACCCTTTCTTTCGATGTCACATCGGGAGCGAACCGACAAATGCCCATGTACTTTATTGCGATGGAGTTTGTATATTAATTATTAACACTAAGGATTTATAACTTGCATCCTTTTTATTCACCAACTACATTTTTTTTAATTAATTAATTAATTAATTCAACACATTATTTTTGCAAATAGAAAAATTTCATTTTAGAAAACCAAAGTATAAACTTGAACTAAAATTCTTATTTACAAATGATTAGCTATTATCATCGATAAAGCTTTTTCTCTAAATATGTTGATTAGACTTTTAAGAGTAAAACTCTAATTTGTAAAAATTAAAGAGAACACGTATAATTAATCATTTTAAGAACTTCGGGGAAGAAAAACCACAAGTTATTCTTATAAGCCTTTAAGTTTTCCAAATAAACCTTGTTTAGCATCCTAATTCGTAATCAACACTATCATCTCTTATTCTTTGCAATTTAAAATCTCTAATAAAGAAATTCGCAAATACTTAGCCTATATAAAATCCAACTCGGCATATTTAAAATCTACTTGAGATTAGCACAAGTCTTCATTTACTAATGATTTCAAGTCTAGCATGTTTAAAGTCTACATGAGACTAGCACAAACTATCATCATTAATTGTTAAGGGAGAAAGCTAGAACTCTACACGTTCGATCGGGTCAAAAATTACTTCTTATTCTCACCAACGGAACGAAATACCTAACATTCGTGTTCTGAACACTTATTATTTATTTATTTTTTTATTTTTTTTTATTTATATTATTTTATTTTTTTATTTTTTTTTCTAATACTAATTATTTTTATTATTTCATTACTTCCTACATATAAGTCTTAAAATTTTAATTTTTTGCTATTTTAGTGGGGATAACGGGTCCGTGAGAACAAAAATAAGCAGGTAAACATCAAAATCGATTGATTCCCTCCCAAAACTAAAACGAAAACATTGTCCTCAATGTTTAAAGGGGGTCTTACGAAAATCTAATGCCATTTATGAATTATGCAAAGATAGACGTGAATACGATCAAGATGAAAAGGATATGGAATCTACCGTAACTAATTTCAAACAAAGGGTTAGGAAGCTCGAGTGAAATCGGACACACACGATACACGAGAGTCTTCAGAAAATTGTTGGTTTCAATCCTGCAAAATGCACAAGTACAAAACAACAAACACATAGAACGGAAAAGGCTAGCTCATACACTTCATAACACACTTTGTTTGAAAATAGAAAGAAGAAAGAAAATGGATAAGCATGGGGTGAACTCCCACGAAGCGGCTTGTTTTTGTTCACCGAGTCGCAAGCTCGACTCGATCCCTGCATTTATTTGTCTTAAGGAGAGTGAAAATGAAAAGAAAAACTCAATCGGGGCTTTCATTAATGTTGGACAAACATTAAAGCGCTGAAAAGTTCCATTCCGATGAGGGCCACCGGCTCTAAGTGAAGATGCCAGGATCAAAAATGGTGTCTTCACTCCTGAATGAGAGAAATGGAGAAAGAAAGAAAATGAAAGTCAAATCTGAAACAAGGGTGGGAAGGGTGGGTAAAATATCGGCCATAAAATCATGAGGTTTAGAAACACCCTTAAACACTTTGGTTATCAAAATACCCGCTTCGGGTTCAAAACAATTCTTCAACATTTGGTGGAGACGAGAATTGCGGATCATCTTGATGGTCAAGGTTAGGTAGAGAGAATTCAAGGTAATACTAGCCCACAACCCCCCAGTGAAAGGCGAGTCGGAATCTAACAAAGGAGGTGGTAAAATACTTGATTCGGTGGAATCAAGTGCAACGGTTAAGTCCTTTTTTAAATCCTTTGGTTTAGAAAAATGATCATTAAAATCAATTGGATTATCAAAAGTGATTCTTATTGGCATAACAATGGTATCAATTGGTATTTGTCTTGAAACTTTGTCATCTTTCATCTCAACTTCTTGAGAAAGAGGTTTTGGTTTTTTATGTAAGAACGTTGCTAAAAGACAAATTATCTTCTTCTTTATCGCAATACGAGTCAGCATTCTCCATACAAATCGGATCAACGAGAAAAACATCGGCGTCTTCCATGAACAAACCTTCTCTCCGGTGAGAGTAGGGGAAGTAGGATTGCTACTTAAAACTTCAAGGGTGGGATGGGTGGTAAGATCAATTCCCAGTGGAATCGAATCTCTTTCAAGATAAGCTTCTAATTCACTTTCTTTCGGTGAAGTAAGTGTGAAGGAAGAAGAAGACTTAATCTCGACATCCTTATCGTTCACTTCAAAGAGAGGATTAATGTTGCTAGATTTGAAATTATCATCGAATTCGAAAAGAGGATTTGAAAAAGTTTATTTATGAATATCCTTCTTATGAATTGAAACGTCATTACCCGGTGGTAATGAATTAGGAAGAGTGAATTCATCGGTGAATTTCTCGAAAGTAGAATCACTAGTCTTCATCGGAGAAGAACTAGGAAAAGGAGCATCGGATGGAATAGTGGTACTGCCACTAAACGGATCGTCTTTCGAGAAATCAATGATAGAAATAGCATGAACAAATTTCTTTTCCTCGTTTTTCTCAGATTTATCAGCATAATAAACAAGTTCTTCCTTTCCTACTCTTAAAGTCAATTTTTCCTCATACAAATCAATGAGAGCTTTTGCAGTGCGAAGGAAAGGTCTTCCTAGAATAATAGGCACTCTCGGGTCTGGTTCAAAATTAACTACAACAAAATCCGTAAGAAAAGTGAAACCATCAACTCTAACTACAACATCCTCGGCTATACCCATTGGATGTGTAACGGAATGATTGGCAAGCTCGAGTGTCATACGAGTTGGAGTCAAAGCTTCAAGCCCAAGTTGCTTGTAGATAGAATGAGGTAAAAGATTTATGCTAGCTCCGGAATCGGCTAAAGCACTAGTCCTATCGAGTTCTTGTAAAGCACATGGGATAAGAAATTTTCCCGGATCTTCGAGCTTCTCGGGAACTTTGTTCATGATGATAGCAGAACATTCAGCATTAACGGTTGTAATGGCGATCTCCTCGAGCTTCTCTTTGTTCCTTAGCAATGAGCTTAACCATTTGTTGAATTTTGGCATTTCGACGAGAGCATCTTTCAATCCAATCTCTATACGGAGTTGTTTGAACATCTTCAAAAATCGGCTATGTTGAGCACTTGGTTTATCGTTCTCTCTCACTTTCATCCTCTCGGGATATGGAAGTTTAGGTTGATACGAATTAGGTCTTGGAGAATTAGGCTCTTGAATTTCAATGTTAACGGTTTTCTTTGCTTTTGGTTTTGGAATTTCCATGAAAATGGATTCTTCTTCCTCTGGAGGTGGGACTTGTGCGGTACTTTCTGAACTTGGTTTTTGCACTTTGTCCATTGACGTCTCCGGGTTTTGTTCGGGTTCCTTTTGAGGAATAGAAACAACGGGTGTAGTAGGAACAAGAGGAGTCGAAGGACCTTCACAAGTTTTACCACTTCGTGTGGTGATAGCATTAATTTGCTCACGAGGGTTAGTTACGGTTTGACTTGGAAGAGTTCCTGAATTCGAAGTAGAGGCAGAATTTTTGAAATTATTACAAAGACTTGTCAACAAACTTGGTAATCACTATTTTATACAAATTTTTTACCTTGTAAAACGAACCCAAAAAACCAAAAATATAATTAAAATGGCAAATATATGTTGTTTTTATGTTTGTGTATGTGCATGTAATCTATTTTCGAAACACCTTGGATTTGGGGCGTAGGAGCCTGAAATGGTGGAACATGGTAAACCGGTGTTTGATTGGTTGGTGGTTGAAAAACTTGACCTTGATTGTTTTGATGATTGAAATTCTTTCCATCCCTGGTTCTGGTTGAAAATTAGGAATTGGTTCCTTGGTATCGGTTTTGGTTGTTTTGAATATTCGGTTGATTGAAACCCGGTGGTTGCATTTGGCTTGCCAAATTGGAAGGTTGGTTTCTTTGGAGAAAATTTCCAATGGCTGCGGTTTGTTGAAATTGTTGGATGTTGTCATGAAAAATGGGAAAATCGTTTCCACCTTGGGTTAACGGACAATGATTAAAGTTGTGTTCGATACATGTTACACTACTTCCTCAACGCTTTGACTGGTGCGGGAAGTAAAGTAGTAACAACTTTAAGCTTTATTTCATTAATCATTTGTTTCATCTTTTAATAGTCATCTTATCTCAGAGAGCGGCTATTTGTTGATATCTGAAAGAATTATTAGAAGGTGGAAGCGAATTAGAAAGAGGAGCATCCGTAGTTATTCTTAAATCACTAGTCAACTCCTTGAGTAACGAACTTTTGACTTGCTTTCAATAATCGCTAAACCTTCTTGAGGCATCTTGTCTAAGAAATTGCCACCTGCAGCGGAATCTAAGGCATCTTGATCGTTTGAATTCAAAGAATCTGTAAATGTATCGAGTTGGTGTAGTTTCGAGAAAAGACATGGTGAAGGACATTGATGAAGGAGTCCTTAACGTTTCCCATCTGCCTTTCGTTAAAGGTGTCGTTTGGTTCTTGGAAAAAATTGGTGATTTTGTTTTGGAGATAGTTGTTTTGATGGTGGGAAGAATTGGTTGTTGAATTTTGAACAAGTTCGTCCCATGTGAGAATTGATCTAGGTGGTTCTTGTTAACCAATCTCGCTGGCTTCCCGTCTTGAGAAAAAGGGAAAAAGGAAAAGTTTACGAGTGTTCGGAATTTGGATGTTAAACGTTGAAGAACATTGTTAAAAAATCGAAGGTGGATTGTGGGGATATTGTCTACGGTAAAACTTTTTGCTTTGCAACAAAGATTGATTAAATGTTGTTTAAGCTTCGAAAATGTTTAGCATTGATCGGTGGAACAACTTAGCATCATCAATATCCTTTCCGATGGGTGCTTGTAACATTTGGGCCATGATACGATTGACGGGCCAAGATTCACAACGTTGTTGTTCGACAATTGGTTCTTCTAAATCAAAATTTTCAACAACTGGAAGAGTTTGTTGTGTCGACGTTTCTTCGAGATTGTGTAACATCGTGCGCATAAAAAGGGAAAAACTAAAAAAATCAAAAAAAGGCAAAAACTTTACCACTAATAATTTTTTTTAGAATGAATTTTAACGGCATTACACGTAAGTGAACTTAACCAAATATATCTACTTCATGGTAGCTCTTGAAAATTGCTTTTCAAGGTGAGCCGTACTTCGTAGAGACACAAATGGCAAGTGTTAAATCTTTGATTACGATTTGGGAACCAACAAGTTCACCGGAAATTGAAATGATAACACCTCCGTTGAGAATGTTATATTTTGGTATTTTTACCAATTGGTGACTTTTATTTCTTTAATTAAAAAGGAAGATTTTTTTTATATTTTTGATTTTTCTATTTTTTTTTATCTTTTACTTATACTAAAAAGAAAAGGAAAATATTTTTTACTTTTTTATATTTTATAATTTTTTTGGATTTTTGAATTATAAAACAAAAATGAAACTTTCGAGAGTGAAAGGATCTTCAAACCAAATCAACAAACACAAAACGAAGGAATCTTAAACACTAGTCCCCGGCAACGGCGCCAAAAACTGATTGCAGTTTTATATACTATAAAATATATGATAATAATATAACTTTAAGAGTAATTAAGAAAATTACCAAGTTACCCTTGATAAGATTCACTCTTAAAAATATATATAATATAATATATAATACGTATATTAAACCGGGTAAATATGATCACCCGGGTCGTTTATCCCAACGACTAGTGAAATTGAAACCTTGTTTAAGTTCGGATTCTGATTTGAATTAAGCAAAGATATTTTTGATAATCTAAATCTACTAAAATAACAAAAGTAACAATTAAGAAGGCAATTTAAGCAATCTAAACAAATACGGAAAACAATTAAAACGCGACAAATAAGCAAGCCTACTAAAATTAAACCCTAAAAATGCAAACTAAATTTCTATCCTTAAGATAGGACAAAAGAAAATTTTAGGAAAAAAAAAAGAAAAACTATTTTTGACTTTTTAAATTTGATTTTTTTAAAGATTTAAACTAATCAAAAACTTGAAAATAATAAAAATAATAAAAATATTAATCCTAAAATTTTTATAAAAATTACACTATAAAAAGAAAAAGTGCAGAAATCTATAAAAATTAAAAGCCCTAATTTTTATCTTTTTATAAAAGTTTAATTAAACTAATTAAAACTAAACCCTATTTATTAATGAAAATATTAAAACTAATTAAAACTTAACAATAAGATTAACTAAGGGATAATATTTCAAATACCTAGAGGGACTTAAACGAATGCAAAGATACTAACTGATGAAGAACTAACTGAGAAACAGTTAAAAACTAAAAATTACAAAACTAGTCCCTGAGGACCTAACCCGACTTCAAACAAAGTCCATTTTAGGCTTAAAGATTAGTTGAAACTAAAAGTGCTTTTCAGCAAAAACTTAAAGAAGCAAATTTATAAAATAAGCTAGGGAGAACAACTTTAACAAAAGCACTATGGTCTGAAACTCAAAGATAAGCTCTAAAAGAGCTTCTCAATAAGCTGTTACAGAAACTAGGGGTTTGGGCTATGTTTTACTAAAACAGCTATAAAATGCTCAAATTAAGCTCAATTCTAAAAAGGAAAAGTGATCTAGATAGCTAATGATTTGCTTAATCTATAAATGCAAAGAAATCTAAACTAGAAATCCTTTTAAGCTACTGAATTTAAGCATGAATTAAGCAAACTCAGGAAATAAGCAAATTAGCACAAAATCCAAATAAGCTAAATACCTTAAAAAGCTAAACTGGACTCTAAAACTTTAAGGACTTATTAAACTACTTATAATCTATCTATATAAGCTATAAAATCTAGCATCATAAGCTAAATTAACAAATTAAGATTCTAAAATTCCTAAGTACTGTTTTTTGGCTTTTGAGATTTTTAAATGACTTTTGACAGCAGAATTAAGCTAGGACAATAAGCTAGAAAATGAAATTTAAGTTCTAATCTAAATTAAGCTATAACTAAACTATAAGATGCTAAAAGATAAGCTATTAAATCCTACAATTGCTGGCTTAAATTGGGATTTGAATATCAACAGTACTAACTAACTTAGTACTGCTGATGCAAAGATTTTTTTTAACAGCTGAATAAGCTAAGAAGATAAGCAGTAAATTAAAAACTAAAACCTAAACCATATTAAGCTATATCTAGATTACTTCTAACTTGAATTAAAAAAAAACTAATCCTACTTTGCTTAACTAAGAACTAGTCTAAAAGTGACAGTACTAACTGTGACAGCAGTACTAACTTTTTGGTTAGTACTGGTGCAATTTGCACAAGTGCAAATCAATAGTGCAGGTTTCCTAAGGAAAATCCTGCACTAAGACACACTCAAATAGAGTGTATAAACAAAGTTCAAGCAAGATCTAAGCTTTGGAGGGCTTAGATCAACAATTGCACAAGTGAAATTTATAGAAAATTGTACCCTGGTGCAGAGAACCAACTTAATAAACCATAACTTTTTCAATTTCACAATCTAACTTATAAAAACTCTTTTCCAAATTGTCTTAAAGGAAAACACAAGTGATATGTAGCATAAACAAAGGCTTAGTAATAGGATTCAGAACTTTGGACTTACAAGAAGCTCTGTGTTGCTTCCCTTTAAGACAAGCAACACAGGTTTGGTCATTTTCAAAACGTTTTGTAGGCAATCCTCTTACTAGATTATCCTTGACTAGCTTATTTATGTTTTTAAAATTAATATGACCAAGTCTTCTGTGCCAAAGCATTGATTCATCTAATGTAGCCTTTGCAACAAGACAAGTCAAACTTTCTTTAGGAACAATGTTCTTCATATCAAAACTGTACATATTGTCCTTTCTAGGAATTTTAAGAAGTATCTGATTTTCATCAGGCAACTTAAAATTTGGAGACAAGACAAGACATTCAGTATCTGTAAAAAGGACATAGTTCTTTTTGTCACACATCTGTGAGACACTAAAAAGATTGAATTTTAACTCATTGACAAAGTATACATCTTCAAAATTAAGATTATTAGTCTTAAGAGTTCCTTTAACAGAAATTTTACCACCATATGCACCTCCTCCAAATGCAACATAACCTCCATCAAACTGCTTGAAATCAGAGAGATAAGCTATGTTACCAGTCATGTGCCTTGAGCATCCACTGTCAACAAATCCTTTATCATCATGTTGTGGCTTGCCCTGCACAAAAGAATAAGGAAATTAGATTCCTTTTGGGACCCAAGCCATTACTGACTTGGATCTGCCCCGTGCATCAATGTAGTTATATTTGTTCAAAGTGATTGATGCACTATTAGGTTTAATAGGTCTCCAAACCCAACATGCTGAGGGCTTAACAGCATTGAACCCATTTGCCCTGGCAGCATTAACCGATGTTCTATTTGGCCTAGCTGTATTAACTACTCTGGGCCTAACAATATTAACAGGTGTTCTGTATGTCCTAGCAGTATTAACTATTCTAGGCCTAACAGTATTAACTGGTGTTCTGTATGACCTAGCAGTATTAACTATTCTAGGCCTTACAGTATTAACCTTATGATTAAAATGCATGTTAGCTAATGCTGGATTCTTATAAAATGGCCTTTAGACAGTAGATTGTGCTGATTTGTAAAAAATGAGTCTTTGGTCTAGCACAATGCACTGTTGGTTTTGGGTGAGCAGTATAAACTGACTTAGCAGTACTAAGAGGTTTTAGACCAGTTCTTAGCAAAACTGCTCTTGAAGTCATATTTTTGTGGGTTCTATGGTGTGAGGTCTTGGCATAATAGTCATTATCCACCCTGTTGTAATTGTTCCCACTTACCACCGTTTCTTTTGATGGTAAGTACAATTTTTCTACACATGATTAAAGCTCCCACAAATAAAACAAGCCTTGTTATACATCACAAACTCACTACCTAGTTGATTGGACTTCTAACCATTCCAGTTTCTCTGATTCCCTCTAGGACTTTATGATCTATACATTTCTGCATACCTAACTAACTTTTTAATTGGTTTTTCTATTTTAGCAGCAGTAGGAATAACAGTTTTCTTTTCAGGCTTAGTCTTAGACTCATCTTGTTCCTCATCATCTGACACCCAATCCTCAATAATTGGAGCATCATTATTCTTCCTAACTTTCTTAGGTTCTACTTCACTAACACTCTTACTAGTGTTAGACCCACAACCTTCAACAAAGCTACTTTTGACCTGTGATACTTGTTCTTCTACCAAAGACTTAACAGAATTATCTTTAGAATTTTCTGATTCTTTATCACAAACCACATTAGACTCTTTCTTATTATTCTCAGGACCATAGCCTTTGAATTCAGGCTCTTTGAATTCATCAAGACCAGAATAAGACAGATCCAGCTTGTTAGGTCTATTATAAATTAGAGGATGAGGTGGAGGAACTGCACTATATCCAAAACCCTTTTTACTTTTGTTAGTTATCTGACTTCCTAACAACTGATCTAAGTCTTTTGAGGCCTTACCAAATTTCTCAATTTTAAAATCAATGGCATCTTTTTCTTGCTTAACTTTTTCAAACTCTGTTTTAAGCATATTAATTTCATATTGTTTGACTCCTACTTCTCTTTTAAGGACAACAACTTCTTCACTAAAAAGAACCTCATTCTTCCTATATGTGACAAGTTGTGCCTCAACAGTATCTAGTCCTCTTTTATAAGTAATTGCCTTAAATTCAGTTTGATGTTGTTTAGCAACCAAATCATCATATTGTTTCTTAAGAGTTTCATAGTTTTTCAGACAAGTTTTAGAGCAAGTTTTATCAGTGTATACCTCTGAGTCTGAAAATGCCATTAGAGCCATGTTTGTCTGAACTTGTTCTTCTGCCATGTCACTCCAATCAAAACCTACACCATCAATAGCCAACATTGCCTTTGAAGTGTCTTCATTGTTTCCTTGCTTCCTGGTGTTGTCTTGATTTCTGAACTGACCTTCCTTGCTTCTTGGTGCTCTGCACTCCCTGGCAAAGTGTCCCAACTTATGACAGTTGTAACACTCCACCTTAGATTTATCATATCCAGCAATATCATTACCATTAATGAAAATCTTCTTGCCTGTCCTCTGATAGTACTTCTTTGCTCTCACACTTAGCAAAGAGAGCTGCCACTTCAGATCCATTGCTTCCAAATCATCTTCATGAATTTGCTCTAAGTCCTGATGTAGGACATTAGAACCATTTGGATTTTCAACCATGAAAGCATACACAGTATTATCACTGACACTTGCAGTGCAAACTTGTGGACTGGCAGTATTAACACTAGGGCTAGCAGCACTAACTTGTGAAGAAGCAGTGTTAGCATCATTGGTACTGCTAGAGCTTGGTGCAGTCATGAAGGCCAAGTTTTGACCACCACTAGATGTACCAACAGTTTTCTTTACCTTTTGTTCAACAATTTTGAAATTGTTGTACAAATCATCTATACTCATAGTCTCAACCTCAGGCTTATTCATCCAAACAACTACATGAGTATTCCACTCAGGTGGTAAGCTGCTTAAAAATTTTAAGTTTAAATCTTCTTGGGCAATGATCACACCCAAGATAGCAAGCCTACTGACTATCTTCTGAAGCCTATTGAAAATAGAGTCAAGAGACTCTGCACTTGTTGCACTGAAATTCTCATACTGTTGCTTCAAGAGAGTTTTCTGAGTTTTCTTGGTAGCTGCATTACCTCCAAATCTTGTTTCAATGGCAGCAAACATAGATTTAGCATCTGGATACTGACTGAATGTTAGCTGATGTTCATTTGGAAGTGCCATGAGTAACAAACCTCTAGCTTTGACATCATTCTTTTTATTTGTCTTTTCTTCTGCAGTTACAGGTGTAGACATCTTTGTAACTGTTATCCCATTCTCCTCAGTTGTTTGAGATACTGAGACCCATGAATCACCATTTTCTATCACTTCCCAGAGTGCATAGTCTTGGATCTGGAAGTACTGCTTAATCCTTATAGCCCACATCTCATATTCCCCCAATTTGAGTATGGGAAGCTTTGCATTAGGACCACTATTTGTAGATTCAAGCTCCATGTCTTCTAGATCAAAGTTTCTCAAAGCAAAGCTCTGATACCACTTGTTGATCCCAAACCTAGATCGATTCCTTAGGTTGTCTAAGGTTAAATTACCTTGGATAAATCCAAAATAACTTGTTGTAGAAACTTTGTATGTATATTAAAGTGTATGCGGAATCTACACCTTAATACTCTAGAAGTAAAATCAATGAAACAGTAATCTTGAACAAGAAAGATATAACCAAACGCTCCAATATTATTAGATCAATAATACGAGTACTTTTAACTTAGTACTAGGGTTGCAAACCTTGAAGCTTTTCTTAATCGAATTTGACAATTTGAAAACTGATAATGATACGTCTGCGTGTTTTGTGATATGTCAACTAATGCCCTAGAGCCTCCTTTTATAGACTAAGGAGTCCTAGTCGGCTTACAATATATTCCTAAGATATCTCAATCTTTTCTAAACATAAACATAATCTTCTAAATAAATACATTATGTATATATTATACATAAATATCTCAACACTTATCTTCACGCGTATTCCTATTCTCCAAACAAACTTTATCTTTTTAAGTCGTCTTTATCCTCTTGACAGTAGAAAGTCTTCAAATAGTTGTAATCTTTCCACCAGCAGCACTAATAAACATAAGCAGTAGTAACATTAGTACTAGCAGTACTAATATACACTAACAGTAGTAACGTGTACTAGCAGTCTTAACTTTTACTACTAGCAGCACTAACTACTTAGCTTATATTTTAGTCTTCAACACTAAGCAGTCTTAACTTCAACTAACAACAGTAACTTTATGCTATCAGTACTAAATTATACTAACAGTAGTAACTAGCAGTGGTAACATTATACTACCAATACTAACCACTTAGCATAATTTCCATTATGTACCTGAGCAGCAATACCTTCTAAGAATCCATGAAGTCTTTTAAGACCCAACATTATCCTTTCAACACACTCGCGTTTCCCTAGACGTCTATGCCAATTTAATATCTTATGGCTAGTTTTCTAAAGCCTAACGTGCACATCCATCACAAGAAGCAACATTAAAAGGATCTACAAACTAAGTTTCATGAAATCATAAGTAAATACTAAAGGATCTAGCCTATCCTGTTAAATAAAGTAGAAGAACAAGAATTAATCACAAAACACAAAGACATATTAAGTGATTAGGGATAAATAAACTTCACTTGATTAAATCATGGATTAAAGGCTGATACAATATGGTTTTAATACCCAAAAAACTACTACACTCGAACTATTAAAGTTAGGGTTCGTCTCCCAAAGTTATACACTAAAAACCCTAAAACGAGTTTGTATATATAGGAATTAGACCGCGACGGCGTCGTAACATTTCTGGTGCTCGCTTCACTTAATGAGTTCGAGGTTTTATTTTTGAGGTGGTTACTGTTTAGAGTCGTCTTGAGATCTGACGCGTCTTTTGTATGATTTGACGTCATCGCAGGGTTGGGACGCCGTCTCCAGAACTGGTATGCGTATTCTTCCAAGGGATTTGATTGTAGATCGTAGTTCTTGTCCATTTCTTCTTAAATGAGCCCATTAAAGTCATGTTGTATTTTCATAAAAGCCATCAAGGCATAAAACACATAAAAAGGAACGATTAATGTACATAATTTGTGATCATTAGCGATGATTTTGGGGTGGTTAAAGAACCCAGAAAAGTGTATAAAAATGATACCTCTCATTGACAACGAAGACCTTGTAGGAACCGTCATTAGACTTCCATAGCTAGACTCGTACATCAACCATTAGGAATAACTGAGGTGTGTTAGCGTGAGATCGCCGGGTATATATATCTTCGTGTATTTCATGATTTGGATATTAAGGGAAGTAAGAGACGACTTATTTAAGGAACACAATTTTTAATGATGACAAAGGCCAAAATTAGGTTTGACAAAGGGATAATAACCTTAAGATCTGGCAGGAATAAGGTAAATTTATAAGTATCCCTGAATTCCTTATAAAATCAAGTGAGGTACGGAAGCGAGAATGCATAGACTCCCGTAACCACCACTAGCACCGTAAGTAAGCTTATTTTAGATTGGGAAGAAAGAATCAAACTCCACCAAGAGAAAGAAATGGAGTTTAACCAAAAGAGGAGTAAGGTGTTCACGTATGGGACTTCGGTACTAGAAGTATGATGGCCGTGAAGTGAGTAAACGCAGGAGGGAATCAAGTAAGTGCATGTGATCTCAAAAGTCTAGCTAAAGACTTTTAAATAAAAAAAAGGCTTATTGGGAGAAACCCAATCTTTTAATTATTTCAAATAGACAGTGTCGTATGTTTTAATTCTTTATGGTTTATTTTAAATGTTTGAATCTTATGTAATCTATGCTTTGTTTTGTCTTTAACTTCGTCTTAATTGCAATTCAAAGGTATTTTGCTAGTAGGGGAAATATTCGGTTTCTAAGAACCATTCAAACATGTTAAATAAATAATCTAGATTAATTCGTGTCTTGTGTGTCATGTCTTGAGGCATATGATTGTGTTGACTATTTTTGTGGTTTATGCAGTAATTTTTGCAGGAAATAACTAATAGGACTTACATGCAAGAATTTTTTAAGAAAAGAAAAAAATCTTTTTACAGTGGTTGGAGACGGCGTCGCCAGCCTAGCTACAGCAAAATTTGCATTTTTTCTAATTTTTGAAAATTAATTTTGTATAATTTCCGGAATTTGTAATTTTCCTAAAAACTTTCAGAAAACCACGATTACATTAACACATTCATCCTATCTTTATTGCTTTCGTAGTGTCAAAACCCTAAATCATAAAGTTGTATTTATTGTTCGCCGAGTTTTACGCTAGGTATGTTTGTAGCTTGTCTTTGATTTGATAAGTTCAAAGTTACATTGTTCAAAACATAGACATAGATAATAAAACTTAACTGTTAACAATTCAAAGTCACATTGTAAAAATAATGTTTGACTTTCGTTGATCGATTAGGCCGATTTGACCGATTTTTGACCGATTTGATCGATTTTTGACCAGACCGATTTTTCACCCAATTTGCCTTATTTTCAAGGGTGTATGGCCGAGTAGCTTGGAATCGGCCGACATTACAAGCCGCCTAGGCGACTTATGCAAACAAAATTTGGGTATAACTACTTCACCCTTAGAAGTTGACCTAATCAACATCAAAAGTACACTTATTCCCCCCCATATGTTTCAAACTCTTGTAGCATCATGACAGTGTACGACCATATACTCGAGAAGTTCTTGTCATAAGCAACAATCTTGAAAAGTTATGAAAGACATTGAAGAACTTGAAAGATTTTACTTTGACTGTGAAGTATCATTGTTATCGAATAGCACAATTATATCCTGTGAGAATTGCTAATCATATCTTATCCTTTAAACTCTCTGGCTAACTTACCAACCTCGTATTCTGTCGGCTATTCGTTGTGACCATTTGGTGAAGTAAACCCGATATACCAAACTTGAAAATGAAGTAAAATCCTCCAAATCTGTTACTTAAGCTTGCACTGTTGTTGATTGAAGAACGGTGCAAGATTAAATCTTTAAGTACCCTATACCCAACATCAAAAGTATAAGAAGTACCACACCTCTTGAAACTATCCACATCTGCATCTACGTGTGACACTCAACACTACAACGTAACTCCTTAAAGTGATAGCTATAACCCGTGAGTACTACAATGTAACTCCTTACATTGGGTATAACTAGATAATCCAAGTCTTAATCATATTCCTTCTTTGCTCAAGTAAGTCATCAATCGATAGATTAGGTTTGAAGAAAAGGGGTAGAAAATAGAAGGAAGTCTCGATGATGAAATAATTAGATGCCTTCGTGAAACCCACTTTATTTTAAATAAGGGATACCAAATAAACTTCGTGATCACTTGACATTAAAATCCAAATCCATAGCCATTTTGATATTTTAGTGAATCTTTAATATAGGATCATTTTAGCATTAAGTTTTGTGTTTGCTTTGGTGTTTTGATTGAATGTTGTTAAACTAGGACAAATGTATAATGAATTGTCGTTAACGGATGAACATTGTCTAGATAACGTTGTCATGAAAGATAATTTGAATAAGGACTGGCGTAAAAATATTTGACTTTTAATTATAATATCAAACCGCAAGATTCTAGGTCAAGCCGCAGGTTTGACCTAGTCAAAAACTGCCTAAGTTGACAAGTCAATCTACTCGAAAAGTTGTCAAACGCAAAGATTTGACTTCAAACTGCCTAAGTTGACTAGGTCAAATCGCAGTGTGAGTCAAACGCAGATTGAATCTTGTCAAACCAGCACCATTGAACTTGCCATTCCGCACATTTTATGAGCTCAAACTGCACATTTTTTTCTGCCAAACCGCATAATTTCAACTGCTAAACCGCATAATTTTTTTGCCAAACCGCAGGTACCAAACTACACATTTTGGCAAATCGCACATTTTTTGAAGCTCATTCCGCACATTTTTTAGCTCATTCCGCACAATTCCTGTCATTCCGCAGTTTTTGCCAAACCTCACATTCAAAACAAAAACTCAAAAAAACCCCTAAAACCATAATTTTTAACAGTTTTGCCGAATAGTTTTGTAAACTCATTATTTAAGCTATATCTAACATAAGATACACAAACTCTAACAGTTTTAACCCAAAATTTATGCCACTTTTTTCAATATATAAGCGGAAAATGAGCCTTTAAAGCCCACGAATCAACTAAAACACAAACACAAAATGCTCTTTGCTCTGAATTCCAATTGTTAACATTAATATTTTCACTACACTAGAACGATCTGGAGGTCGGGGGAGGATAAAATGAAAGCTTGCCAAATTAAATTAGAGAGAAAGAAGAAGATGGGATAGAGTGTGTTTTTTCTTCTGAGAGAGAAAAAGAGAAGAACACACACTCTCTTTGTTACAAATTAAATCCTTACCCCCTGCCCATAGAAGTATAGAGGGGGTATTTATAGCCATGGACACGCCCCTACTTTCCTATCTTGACATTTCTAGTCCTTGCGTATCCGGCTAATGGTAGACTAATGTAATTCCGTATAAGTCGACATATTTTAAGCTAAAACAATGAATACGTTCTTGTCACAATAGACCTTTTACTTTTGAATTTATAATAGTAAAAAGTCAACTTGGTCCAAACTAAAGTCAATGTTGTGTTAGATTTGTAAAACAGACTAATTCAGTAGTATCATAGTTAGTTCAGCTATAAATAGGTAAGTACTGGTAGAAGGATTATCATAGTTAGTACTGGTAGTGTTAAAAAGTTAATACTGCTTAAGTAAACGTTAAGTACTCTTACGCAGAAATTAGATATATAAGTTAAGCTAAGCATAAGATATCTTAGGAAAAGGATTGCATTACTTTATACCTTTTGTAAAGCCCATTAGGGTTTTCCTTAGTCTATAAAAGGAACTAGGCATAGTTAGTAGAGAAATAGTTCTACACAAGATCATAGAGATCGAATATTAATCATAGTTTGTAATCTGTAACCTAGGCAGATTCAAAGTTTAATATAAAAGTTCTTTTTATGGTATACATTATTGTCTTCTTAGCAGTATTGATAGGATTCGCATAATCAGTGTGTTCATTTAGTGTTTCAATATATTGCATTATAATAATCCTAAAGGAGCAAACTTTTGCAAGCTGAATTAGAGACTATCAGTAAATCGATCCAACAAGTGGTATCAGAGCTTGTGTGGAAACTCTGATTAAGAAGAACTCAACTGTGCGATGGTAGAATGATAAGTGTAAAATACACATATCCATTTATGCTTAAAATAGCCCAATATAAACCCAAAACAGACCAAAAATAGCAAAAATATGCTTGTATTTGTGTTTTGTGTGTGCAGGTATGGATAAGTCAAAAATCACAAGAAAATAGTCAAAAACGGGCAAGCACGGACACGAGAATCAGAAGAGTTCAAAAAGAAGCCAAAGTTTCAAAGCCGAAGCCAGAAAAGTCAAGCCTCAGTCAAATCCAGTCAAAGATGGTCAATAAAAGTCAACAAAGCCCAAATCCCTAGACCATGTCCTTTTATAACAACCACAAGGGCGAAACTTGCATTTCTCGAAAGTTATTTATGACTAGAAAATAAGAAAAGGAAGACAAGGACCATTTGTGTAATATCCCAATCCTATAACAGTTTTAACTGTCTAAAAATGGGCGCGAAACCTAGTTACTATTCACCCATCGTCCCACCTTTCACCCCCAGGGTAAATCAAAGGGGTTTTCCAAATTAAAGGGTGCTTAGGTCAATTCATGAGCTCTCTAACACAAATGAAGGGACAAATCAGTCTTTATCAAGGGATTACTTAACCTCTCCCAATCAAAGGCCACGTCAACAATGGTGAAAGCATAATGGAATGTGGGTTTTTGTGCTAAAACACTCACAAAAGAAGCATAATGACATCCATAATAGAATGACATGCTGGCAATCCTCAGGTGTCCATAAATCAATCAAACGACCACAATAGAAGCTCTAATGATTGAAGAAATGATTGGCTGAGATTAAAAGTTTGGAGAGCAGGGAAAGAGGGCTAGAATCTTCCAAGGCAGCCTATAAAAAGGCCTCACCTCTCACACACACACTATCTAGGTTTTTAGTAATTTTTAGTCTAGCTTAAATTTTGTATTTTTTCTTAATGTAATTGTCCCTTAAAATGTTTTGTAATCTCCTTTTCAAGTAATGTAATTAGTAACTTTCATTAATGAAATTTAGTTTAAGTCATTTATAAGCTCTCTTTTCTTTCAAAAGCTCTTTTAATAAGCCAAATTGTCTCAATAAGTTAATAAGTTCATTTAAGCTCTTTCAGTCTATAAGCTAAAATAGAGCTTAATTTAATTCAGTATTAATATTACCTAAACCTTAAAACAGTGTAACTTACATTTATCATGGATCTAATTGGATTAGAGCTTTTTGGAAGGGGATCTTAACTTGGAAGAGATCCCAAGGACTTTACCCTAGCTTATCTAATAAGCTAGGGAGCTTGTAGCTGCCATTATTGGTCCTTTTGTTTAGCTAAAGGTTCAAGTAAGTTTCTCTTTTAATTTTTCTCTATTTTAAATTGCTTAGTTAAAATTTATATGCTTATTTGCTTATTCTATTTGCTTATCAGAACTTATTTGTGTTTAGTTTAGCTTATTAATCTTAAATGTTCATCTGTTTTTGCTTTTGATAGTCTAGATCTTTATTTTTCATATAGTCATTATAAAACTCATAAAAAACCCAAAAATATTAGATAGCATAGTATTAATCTTTGATTTCTAGTTAAATTCAGCTGTTAATTCTTGTTTATTAAGCTTGTTTTAAGCCAAAAATCATCTGGTAGTTAAAACTTGTTCATTAGATTTCACCTTAAAAGCTGTTTTCAGATCTGTCATAGTCTTAAAGGAGTGTTTGTTTTAAGCTAATTTGACCATCTAAAGTCAAAGTTTTCTATGCAAAACACTTGAGTCAGTTTTAATATCACTTAAGATCAATAGGAAAACAGATTTCAAAAGTTAGATTCTAATTTTCAAAAGGGTATGACTTAATTTTTCCTCCCAGCACCAGGGTACTTTTTGCCTTTCTTTTTGCTTGTGAAATTTTTGATCTAGAGTTCAAAATTTCAAAAGATATGGCTTATTATCTTTGTTTTTACACCAGGGCAATTTTTGACTATCTTTTGGCTTGTGAAACTTTGATCCAAAGCCCTTAAGGCTTAGAACTTGCTTGAACTTTGCTTAAACACTCTATTTGAGTGTGTCTGAGTGCAAGATTTCCCTTAGGAAACCTGCACTCTTGATTTGCACTTGTGCTAAGTGCACCAGTACTAACTAAAAAGTTAGTACTGGTGTCACAAGTTAGTACTGCTGTCACAAGTTAGTACTGCTGTCTTTAGCTTAATTTTTAGTTGAGTAAAAGTAGGATTTAGGTTTCAAATTCAAGTTAGAAGTAATCTAGATATAGCTTAATATGGTTTAAGTTTTAGTTTTCAATTTACTGCTTATTTTCTTAGCTTATTCAGCTGTTAAAAAGGGTGAGCTTTGCATCAGCAGTACTAAGTAAGTTAGTACTGCTGAAATTCAAATCCCAATTTAAGTCAGTAATTGTAGGATTATTTAGCTTATCTTTTAGCATCTTATAGTTTAGTTATAGCTTAATATAGATTAGGACTTAAATTTCATTTTCTAGCTTAATTTCCTAGCTTATTTTTGCTGTCAAAAGTCCTAAAAAGGTTAAAAAGCCAAAAACAGTACTTAGAAATTTTAGGATTTTAATTTGTTAATTTAGCTTATAAGTCTAGATTTTATAGCTTAATTAGATAGATTATAAGTAGTGTAATAAGTTCTTAAAGTTTTAGAGTCTAGTTTATCTTTTTAAGGTCTTTAGCTTATTTGGAGTTTGTGCTACTTTGCTTATTTCCTGAGTTTGCTTAAATCATGCTTAGTTTCAGCAGCTTAAAAGCATTTTTAGGTTAGATTCCTTTGCATTTTTAGCTTAAGCAAGTCATAAGCTAATTAGAACTTCTTTCCTTTTTCATTTTGAATTAATTTTGAGTCTTTTATAGCTTATTTTCTAAAAACAAGGGTTAAACCCCACTTTCTGAGGTCAGTTAAGAAATAAGCTCTTATTGAGCTTATTAGTTGTTTTCGACCCAAGTAGCTTTTATTAATTTTGTTCCCCTTAGTTTCCTTTACAACTTTGCTCTTTTAAGTTTTTAGTGATAAGCACTTTTAAAATTTGAGCTTATAATTGGACTTTGCTTGTTGTCGGGGTTTTTCCTCATGGACCATTCTTGTAATTTTTCTGTTTTAGTTGATTTTTAGTTAATCCTTGCCCGTTAAATGCTTTAGTTCAGTTAGTCCTTTTCCCTTTTGCACCATTAGTCCCTAGTTTAGTTCATTAATTAGTTTTATTTAGTCTTAATTAATAATTAGGGTTAAGTTTTAATTAGTTTAATTAGTCTTTAATAAAAAGATAAAAATTAGAGATTTTATTTTTAATAATTTTTTGCACTTTTTCTTTATTTAGTGAAATTTTAGTTTATATTTTTAGGGTAAGGTTTTAGTCCAATTGCTTAATAGTCGCGTTTTATTTGTTTTTCGTATTTGATTAATTGTCCATTTTTTAGTAGTAATAGCTTTCCAAATCAAATATCTTTGCTTAATTCAAATCAGAATCCGGACTAAAATGAGGTTTCAATTTCACTAGTCATTGGGGATAACGACCCGGGTGATCATACTTACCCGGTTTAATATACGTATTATATATATTTTTGAGAGCGAATTTTATCAAGGGTAACTTGGTAATTTTCTTAATAGCACTTTTAAAGTATTATATTTTTATATATATTTTACGTGTGTGTAAAACTTACAATTAGTTTTTGGCGCCGCTGCCGGGGACTAGCGTCAAGATTCCTACGTTTTGTGTTTGTTGATTTGGTTTGAAGATCCTTTCACACTCGAAAGTTTCATTTTTGTTTTATAATTAAAAAATTAAAAAAAATCATAAAAAGTAAAAAATAATTTCATTTTCTTTTTAGTATAAGTAAAAGATAAAAAAAATAGAAAAATCAAAAATATAAAAAAAAATCTTCCTTTTAATTAAGAAATAAAAATCACCAATTGGTAAAAAAAATACCAAAATATAACATTCTCAACGGAGGTGTTATCATAATAATTTCCGGTGAACTTATTGGTTCCCAAATCGAACTAAA